>CAJNIZ010035558.1:0-23700 GCA_905231905.1 Symbiodinium pilosum
CCCTAAGCCCTGAACCTTGAACCCCGAAGCTTAAACTGCACAACATTAGACCGCACAGGACCACAGGACCTTACAGTACAACCTACAATGCTATAAGCACCTTAAACCCTACCTTGCCCGCCCCACCCTCCGTCCCCGAAATTGGGGCAATATCTTCAGCACCGTATGCGGTGCACAATTTCGTCCGTCAACGGTTAGATCTTGCCTGAAATGCCAAATTCGCCTGAACCCTAAATTCTAATACCTTAAAGCCTGTAAGCTTGAAACCTAAACCTCAAAGCTTACAATCTGAAACGTGAAGCCCTGAACCTTAAATCCTAGGCACCTTACAGCACTGCCCAGGACCCTTTGAACTGAGGCTTCCTTATGCGGCCTCACCGACGAAAGTTGCCAAGACTCGGCGTCCTGTAGCCCCGCCTGCTTCACCGTGGAGCCTCCTCGCAGGAAGGTGCCCGAGGGGCCTCGGAATTTGGGTTTGGGGTGAACAGGGTTTACTGTAGGGTTTGGGTTTTTTCCAACCCCGTGGACTATTTGCGTGTCTAGCATATGCTCGGGGTTCTTGTTGCCCGGTCGGTTACCTCTACGGTTTAGAGTTCATGGTTTAGGCTTTGCGGGGTAGAGTTTGTGGTGTAGGGTTTTGGGTGAAGGGTGTACTGGCTGGCTCATAGGTAGCTATGCTTAGGGTTGTGAGTGGGTGAACTATGGTTATAGACTTATTTGGGGTGCTCAACCCTACTCATAACTACCCGTGAAGCTCCGGGCGAACTTTAGGGTTTGGTATGGGTTTTGATCTGTGGGTGGTTTTGTTTGCAGCACCTTTCTCCACAGAACGAGTCTATGGAAATGCCCCTTGGACATGGTGCAAGTTGGGAAAGCCAGTGCTTTAGGTCCGTCTGTCGAAGGTGTAGGGTTTAAGTTTAAGGTTAGGGTTTCATGGCAGCTGCAGGGGTGAGCGAAATCGGCAATATTTGTGGGTTTCAAGCCCCAAGAATCTGCAAGACGTTTCAGCTACCGCAAACTATTATGTGAGAGGCTAAGCCCAAAGCCTCACTCTCAGAGCTAAACCCTACCCTTAAAGCCCTCACGCCCTAAACCCTGAAGCCCTAAAAACCTCCAACCCCAAAACCTTCCGTCCCAAGACCTTCTGACACTCCCAAATCTCAAAAGTGGATAAACGCAGGAGCTTGAATGCTTGCCAACATGATTTGGAGGTCTACTTGATATACCATCTAATAGAATTATACAAGGAATCTAGGACCAGGCTATCGGTAGTTGTCCAACGTTCCCTCGATTTTTTGTCCCTGAGCACATTCTTGGATAGAGTTCTTCATCTTCGTGATATCAAGAGCCCCGGAAGGAGATCCCGACATGAATCCCAATACCATCACATCTATCCTTGAAGGGACCCCAGCGTTCGATTTCCCGCGCCGGGATGCCCAAAAGCTTTCCGGGGCCGCTCCCCAGGACCAAGCGAGCTCTCTTCCTTCGATCTGATAGGTTCTACAAACATTTGAGGGTTTCGGGTTTACCTGCAAATTGTTGATGGCAGGAGCGACCTTTCTTGCAGAATCCCATGAAGGGTGCCGTCCGCTTTGCCATTGGGCGATGCCCAGATGACAGAGACCTGGCCCTCCCGCACGAGCAGCCACCTCACGATACATCCTTGACATTGGGGATTCCGGCTTAGCAACTCTCTTGTCACCCTTTGCCCTTCGCGTCCAAGCTTGGACAGGGTGAGTGGGGCAGGATCCAAGCAAAACCCCACACCCTGAACACCCCCAAGCCAGATGAATCCTATAAACCATACAGGCTCTTAACCCCATAAACCCTAAACCCTATGAACTCTAGCCCCTGTAAACCAATCTAAACCCTGTGAACCCTAAACCCTGTAGACCCCGTAAACCCCATACATGCTATACCCTGTAAGCCCTTAACCTCCTGAACCGTATAGACCCTGTGTGAGAAATATACCCTGTAAAACCCTAAACCTCCCTAAACCCAGGTTGCTTTGACGAGAGTCTGTAGGTGATCGAGTGACCACTGTGGCTCCGCCTCCATCCGTGCCCTCTTCCCGCTCCTTGGCTGTGTAGGTATATGAAACACTGGTAACGTGGTTTAGGGTTTAGAGAAGGTATATTGTGAAACACGGGTGTCATGTATAGTAGTACTTCGAACGCACAAGACCGCGGAGCATTACCTGACTCTAGCTAGGGTTTCTCCGTCACAGCTCCTGGCAATTTCTCTCCAAATAGGAGTACTCTACAGACCCCGGGATACATGGGGATTATGACAGGATTCTCGCCACCCTTCTTGATGATGAGATGCGTGAACCTTTTGCGTACGGCACATACCCCTTACCCTTAATGAGGATGCTTGGCGGAGCTGAAGTTTGCAAGTTCGCTTCGAGACTCCGTCCCTGCTAGCAGAAATGCAAATGAAGCAAACAACAGCAAAAAGCCAAGAAACATGAGCGCCACTTCCAGCTGCAACGGCATTGCTAGCGGCTGCCAACCAAATCGACACTAGCCAGCCGTGAGGTTTGGGGCGTATCTATCTACTCGGAGGCTAGTTCAGGTTGCGTTAGAAGTAGGGTTCCAACTGAAACCTTTGTTGTCAGAGTTATCCTACTTGTTGTACCCCCGCCTGTGACAACCTCCAAGTAGAGCTGGCTCCTGGCATCACGTTTGGCTTCGTAAGCTGTGCCCGAGCGTAGAAGGAGAGCCTGTTAACGATTCCTAGACCCTCGAAAGATACGCCCACGAAGGGGCCATGAACTCCACCCTTCGTCCGCTTTTGTGGATCCATATATCATGCGGGCAGTCGTCAATGAACTGCAGGGTTACAAGGGGTTGCATGATTTGGGGCGTAGGGCTTAGCTAGGTTTAGGGGTCATTTAGAGCCTTGGCTCTAGGGTTTAGATCTTAGCTTGAGGCCAAATCAGGTTTGGGGCTCAGTTTAGCTGTAATTGAGGATTGAGGGTTGTGCCCCTGAAGATGGTGAAGATTAAGAAGACTTACTACTTTCAGGATGTCAGTGGAAAAGTTTCGCTGTTGAGCTCAAACGGCTGCAACACTTAGATACTGCCTATAAAGATTGAAATCACCACTCTAAAAGACCCTCAAGAAGGGATCACTTGGGCTTCACGTGCTCAGATAGGGAACCATCAGGGCAGTTAGGACCTTCTCAGGGGCACCTGCTGGCTGACCAACATGTTTGGCCTGTGTGGCCTACTGGAACGTATGAGCAGGCTTCCTCGAAGGGTTTTGAACAATTTAAGACAATATTGGCCTTAAAAATACTACACCCAAAGGGAAGATATAATCTCCCTCTCTGTATCTAGCACAAGTTTTCCCCTTGAAAATTATTACACAAATGGATTGTACCGCTTTCTTGAGCACCGTGAATGACTAAAAGCTCCTTGATTCAGGAATGTAGCTTAAACCATAATTGGATCCCTCGTAACTTTAGGACGCATTCCACAACTTGCCGGCTTTGGAAATCTAAGAATTTCAGCCCTCCCTCTCTCTCTGTCTCTAGTGATCTGTAGCCCAAGTTTCCACTCAATTGTTCATTTTCTTGTCCATTTCATCCTCTTCAAGCCCTGTGGGCCCTGGGGTTCCAAACCCTATGCTCTCTAATTACTACACCCTAAACACCCTGAAACCCCAAATTTACCCGCCCCCAAATCGACTGTTTGAAATGGAGGCTACATGAGGTTCCATGCAAGTTTGGGGGAGGATAGGGTTTCGGGCTTTTGGGGCTTAGGCTTTTTGGTGCTTTTGTGGTTCAGGGCGTCTAGGGGGTTCAGGGCTTCAGGTTTTTGAGGTGTTTAGGCTTTATGGGTAGTTAGGTTATGCTCTGCCAAGAAAAAGCGAACCAAAAGCTCGGATTTCGATAGAAGTGGGTCTTTCTAGGGCCGCTTCAGGGCTTCCACTCTGTTCTGGGAGAGCTAAATCTTGCGTAGAGGAAGGTATAAAAAGTTGCAGAACCTCAAAGCTTTCGAGACCCCTAAAGAATCCCAACAAATGGAACCCAAAAGGACCTCATTACTGCATTGGGGAAATTGAGTGGTTGTTGAGATATTCCTTTTTGGATCCTTTTGAGGCTCTGGTTTTCGAAGATTTCTGGGGAGTCTGCCGTTGCAGAGCACCTTTGTCCTCCGCGTCTTTGCTGGCCGCCAGCCTGCAACTTAGTGTAGGGTTCTATCTTTGGACTTTCAGGGTTTCAAGGATTAGGAATTCGGTGCGCGTCTTCAGGGTTACAGCTGCTCCCATTGTTCGATACTCCCGTTTCACTCTTTTTGATGAGGGGTACCCTCAGTAACTCGAAATGAGAGAGGAACAAGCCACGAAGTCCAAAATTAGGACCCAATTTTTCCTTTGTGATACGTATTTATTGGGCCTAGAAACCCTTGTTTAGGGGGCAGGGGCCCTTAAACCCTAAGCAACGGGCTAGGGGCTAAAGGTCAGGCAGGGTGTGTCATGGAAGCTCCGCAGCAAGCCGGCGCCGATCTGAAGTAAGACCAAAACCACGAAAGCCCCAAGAAGTCCCCCTAACGGTAATTGGAGGGTGAACTCAGTACATCCCATGTCAATCTTCATTTACAACCCAGTGATAACCATACTTGGGGAATTAAATGCTTTGAACTGAGCTGTCAATACAGTTATGCATAGGTTTGCTATAAGTACCATGAACCTCCAAGTAGAACTATCGCGCTTTCTCCCAACCCCAGGCTAACATGTGTCAACCCTTCCTTCTCCCAGAAAAGGTACGCCGCATGGATGGGGTAGATCCCTAGGTATCCCCGGAAAGGACAGACACTGTCAGAATGCATCGAAACCCATGAATATGTACGGTGCTGGTACTTGACAAGGTTATCTGCTGCTAGAAAACTAGGGACCTCATCAGAAGCGTGCTGCAGTGTCTCTAATACAGGATCGCAATTTAACCTTGAAAGCTTCAATCCCTAAACAAAGGCACCCAACCCCAAACCGCCCCAAAATGCCATAACATATCAGCTGCCTAGATCATTAAGCGTAACCTGGACCCTTAAACAAACTTCAGATATCGAGATATCAGATACGGAGCCATTCTTGGAGGTGCATCGCCTACTCTTGGTAGAGCACAAGCCCCCCCGTACAGGCTGAATATCTTCTAGGAGGAACAGATGTTCCATCATTCCCCTATACCTAAACTCTCAGCCTTAAACACTAAAACGTAAGCCCTACACAACAATCCCAGACCCCTCAAAACTAGCTTCGACGTATCTCTACCCCTCCACTCCAAGTAATGAATCTTGTGGCCTATGAAGCTCTCAGAGAGAAACAGGCCCTGAAGCAAGGTCGCCTCAACAGCAATTCAAGAATTACATTGGGATGTACAGGGTTTAGGGTTTAAGGCTTAGTGCTTAGGAATAGAACCCCGTTTAATGGAGAATCAACTTCACGTGGAAAGAAAAGGGAACATGAAATGGACATTGGGGTGTTTTGGGGCTTATTTGTGGGGTTACTTACCAACATTATGATCCCAAGTTCCTTACAGGACTACCTCGCATGAGCCTCAAAATGATGTCAGTATGTTGCAGGACCCTATCGCAAAAATGTTCCCTGGGTGGATCCCAGGATGTACAAAGTAGAGCCCTATAATATGGTGCCATGTGCTAGTATGTTGTATTTCTTTAACCCTACAAAGGGTTCTACTGTCTAGATCATTCCAGGAGTCTGGGTTACAGTGGTTCTAAGCACACGCGCTAATTCCCTTCTGAGCCTCCAATTGAACTCCAAGAGAGCTGTGCGAGACCACTGAATTTAGGGTTATACCCTACATGAGGCTGAGATCCCAGCTAGGATCCGTTATATCGGGGGGTTGCCCCAAAATTCTGAACTTTTAGATACCCTAATCAGTAATGGCTCTATTGCACAGACCACTTAAACAGGACAAGAGATTTGACAACCTTCCTTCCGTATGGTTTGAACTCTATTCCAATATTGTGGTGTATCCGGCTGCCTGGGCTGGCGCTCCACGTCCAAAACTAGAATGAAAGGTCTTATTGAAATTGTACCTGGGCCTTTTGGGCAGTACAGACGCGGTTCTATCACAGGCTAAGGGTTCGAAGTCTATGAATAAGTCCTACTTTGAATCCCAACGTTTACAAACACCACCTACTTTGGGCTTTCTGGATCCGCAGGGTAAGATGCTGCCACCACCCTTGAACAGTGTCCGAGTATTGCAATGGGAGCAATCGCTTCAAGCGTTTCGCCCTGATATAAAGCACGCCCCTATTTGAATAGCCGTTCCAGAAGAGACTTTACGTATTGCGATGGCAAATTTAATATTGGCGGGTGAGGCATGTTCATAAAAGAACTTGTCTGGAGAATTCGTACCAGACGCTCTATAGCAGCATTATATCTGGGATTTCCAAGAATGAGGGGTCCCCCTTTTGAGTGTCTCTGTATGTGGGCACCTCGAATTTGGGAAACCCAAAAACCAAACCCTAAAGCCAAATCCTGAGCACTGAGCCATGTGAGCTATAGTCAATATTTTCCGCAGCATCAATGGACATGCATTTCTATCATGGAATATTGGACTATACTACACTGACAAAGGAACCCATACGTCCAGCCTTCATGGTCCCTTTGTAGGCCTAATATTGACCATCACTGTTTTAGGGTGGGGCAGTATGGAAGGTATACCTGAAGACAAGGATGCGCCGTTTAGGATTTGGGGTTTGGGGTTCACAGAAGGGAGCTTAAGGTTTGGGATTTAAAGTTCGGGCATTTCTCTCAACATGTGTGATCGCCGTGGAAGGATGACAGGAGATCATCAGAGGTTCCACTGGGGAACTGTCAAGTGGCTATTTGACCAGGCTGACTACGTAGCACTTAGGTGCGTGCATGTAGCGAACGTACCAGCCAATGGTCATGATCCACCACGCGAGTGTTATGTGCAATGCTGCCGCATCAATCAGAAGCTACTACCATGATGACTATGTAACATGCTGCCAAATAAATAGTCACGTAGATTGATTGGAACTCCAACAGAGTTTTTGCCGGTGCTTTCTGAGTCACGGCTGCAAGCGCCAGCGTAGAGGAACGGAGCAGCATCCGGGCCGAAAGCTCATGGACGAATTCTGCCGAACTTACTCAACCTATCCTCATACCCCAGCATTCACATAGCTGCAGTAGCTCCTTCTTGGGTAGTAATTATGCTATATTGCTATATTCAATTATCAGAAAACTATGGCCAACTCCCCCCAAAACACATAAGACCCGCTAGATGAGGAATCTATCAACCGAAAAATGTGTGTTCAGTTCTCCAAACCGGATGGTCTAAATGGAGTTCGGTAGTTGAAGCCCTTGTACTTGAGCACCTGAACCTTGAGGGCATGCCTGCTGTCAGGGCCAAGTGTCTCAGCGTCTAAGAACACAGAGCCACAGCCCAGCATGACAAACATGAGAACAATCATAATAATATAGCACTTCGAACCTTGTGCAAAACAGAAAGTGCAATCAACAATCTACTCATATGACCCATGCTTTTTGGACACCAGACATATACATTCACCAATGTTCCTAAGAAAAGTGCATACATCTACCAGCAACCAGAATAAGAACCCTACTTCATGAAAGACATACAAGACGCGTAATACAATGGGTTACCGTCGCTTAATTGAGGAGGGGTGGGAAAGGAGCATGCTAGCGATCCCACCTTAACATAACGATTGCCTTACAGGTGGAGAACCAAATGGTGAAGATGATGGACAAGAAGATTGAAACTGGCTTTGCAGAGCGGTTTTTAGGTAGTCACATGCAGGGATAGTGTAATGTAGGGAAGCTCGGATAAATAAGGTAAATGCCCAACATCAGTTCGAGGTGTGCTTAAGGTACCCTAGACCACAATAATACAACGAATCTATTATCATTCAGGTTTGTACAGTAATAGTAATATGTTGGGAATGTATACGAGTAAAACGTATTCCCCCTGAAACATACTGGTGCTATACTGGAGGTAGATGATTTTGAGGAGGGAGGGATTTGTATTAGACTAGTTTCTGGCAAGGTAGCCGCAACTAAGTCGGGCACCTTGACATAAGATTCGATGTGCCAACTCAGACTTTCATGCGCCGATGGTGAAAGGTCCCATCTCACATGCTCAACGGGGTCAGGATTGAGGATAAGCTTACGGTCCTTGGTGAACACGGAGGAGTGGATACCTAAAGTAGCCCATGTATAACCCCAGTCACGTGATCGGTTCCATGTTCTTTTCCATTCCCTCATTCGCTGCAAGCAAGCAAGAAAACGGCATCGTACTAGCATTAACAACGTGATTTACAGTTTGTTCCTTTAGCAGGAGGTATTGGGCTCATTGGAGCTTCTGCTGCGTTTATGCTGATGCGTCTGGTAGACTCTCGAATTTGATCTCCCATGTAGGTAATTCATACTGTGACTGGAGGAATTCGTGCACCCCAGAATACTGAGATTTCTGGGGTGGCGCAAAACAAGTTCCCCGTGACAGCTCCAAAACACGACCCTTTCTACCAATTCCTGACGAAGGGAATACAAATGGTGAGAGACCTCGAAACTCCATGTCAGGACTCAAGTGAGGAGTGGTAAGCTTATATCATGACCATATGACAGGGGGGGGGGGGGGTCACATTAAATGTCAGGGGCAGGGGGGCGCATAGTAGCAACATGATAGGAATACTAATGAATGACCCAAAGGAGAATCGATTCTTACCCTGCATCTTGCATTATAGCTTCCCTATATAAAGATATAATACATCAGTGAGGAAGGCTTTGAAGATTAGGTTTCCTCAGATCACTGTTGGGGAAATCACCGGAAGCCTACTTGGAGAAGCTCCAACGTGCACCTACAACATCGACATTGAAACCCTTAACCCTCTCAAAACAAACATTGAACCCCATGTAGCCTCGTAGAACGACAAATGAGTCTGCAGCGCATCTTCCAAGCTTCCATGTCATGTGAAAGGGGCAGGTGCCAAAAATGCCAAGTTGCTGGCATGACCCACTGCAGAGAACGAAAGAATGATACACTGTGGATAGGGCTCTGCCGTACATCATACTAGCATTCTGAAGGGGCTGCTAGGGAATGATGTTAATAGCTGGTCTTATATCCTACTGTAGCATACACCCAGAATCCTGCAACATCTGGCCTCGTACATAGAGTAGCAAGGTGCAAGATGGTTGTTTGGGAGTTTAACCTCGCAGGGTGCAGGGCTCAGGGATTGGCCTGAGGTGTGTTAGAGAGTGATGCATGGGGTTGCTGGCTGATGATTCAGGCACACGTTCCTAACCGCAGCCCCTGTGACGGATTTGTCATTGAAAATTGGGGCTGAGGCCGAAGCCTTCTTTGCAAGTCACATGCAGAGGTTCATGGGCAAACAAAATCGAAAGCGGGTACATTCGTAAGAGCAAATTCGCATAGCACATCCCACGAGCCATTGCAAGCATGCCATCATGCGTGCATTTCACGAAAGATTCGTGCCCATTCCTCAAGCATGTTTTAGTTACGGAAAAATTGTTTTGGTTGTTTTAGGGCCTCACGCACAAGCATTCGCACAGAGCCCATGGTATTCAAGGATTTCATGATTAATGTTCAGCATTTTGGAAAAGTTCAGGGGTTGACTTGAACATTGTTGCTGGTACCGTTTGAATACCACCATCCTGAGACGTACAATGCGTTCAGATATACAAGAAGAGGTAAACTGAATAACGTTATTCAACAATAGCCCCCCTAATCGTAAACCCCCAGACCCAATCCAAGTCTTCTAAACTCCAAACCTCGAAGCCCTTAACCCGAAACTCTACACCTCGAACCCCAAACTCTTGACCCTACCCACCCTTTCTGAGGTATGCAATATTCAAATACTATCCTTAGCCTTCTAGGGGGATCCTACGGTCCTTGAATGCTACAGTGAAAGGAAAGGTGAGGACCCCAATCAGGGAACCCCAAGAATGCAGTAGGAATGTAATTTGGATGTGCTCTCCAAGGTCCTCTACTATATTCGTACTATTTCTTTGAGTTCCATATTTGGGTCCCCATTAGGGTCCTTTTATGCGTACCCCCGAGGTGCAGCCACGACACGGACTGCTGGAGGATCTTTGCCTCCACCACCTCTTAAAGCGGTGCAACATAGGGGCCTACAGAATGAAGGTTAGAATTAGGGTCCGTAGGGAAAAATCGTTTTGGGGTGATAGAGCATAGGGTTAGTATGAAGAAGCAAATGGGCAAGGACTTCGAACATGAAATAGACGCTAGGTTTATGCAGGATTGAGGAATGGAGTGTATGATTGGAATAAGAAGGTTGTGGGGTACATCAATTTACCCTAACGATGCGCGGGTACATTATACAAAACTTGTAATTATGGGGCTGTAAGGGAATAGCGATGGTAACTATTAAGGGTCCAAAGTACTTTGTGGGACCCTACGGCTCCCACGGTAATCCCCGAACCCTATCGGAAAGCAAGCGACCTATATCTTACCGGAAAGCCCAAGCCCCAAACCCTAGGCCATAAACTCCTAACCCTTAGCCCGAGACCTTAATGCCTTGACCATGACACCACTGAACCCCCAAGCCCCCAAATACTGAACGCCCAAGCCCAAAAGCCCCAAGCGCCTCCCCTGAAGTCTCCACGAGGTCGAGGTTAGCCTTTCATAAGCAAAGCACTCTTTCTGCAGGCTTTGCACGCGTGAGGGATTTGTAATAGGACATGGCTTTTTTTCGGATTACAGTAAGAGGGTTTGGTAGCGAACTTAGGACCCTATTACAGTCATACGATAACTATCTGGTCTTAGCCTTGGGGTTCGAGTTAGCTAAACATCTTTACGATTTTATCAGAGTTGAGGGGCTGGGGTTTAGGGTCTGGCTTTTGAGATCCAGGTTTTGGGCTTAGGGTTTAAGTCCGGGCTGAAAGGATCCCCTTAAGAACTCATATGTAGTTTCATTTCAGGTGGGGTACTGTAACCCTTGAGCCAAAAGCTACACCAAGCACCAAAATAAAACTAGGAGCCCAGCAGTAGCCTATTCTCGGATTGCATGTTGCCAAGCTCTGAATCTTTAAAGCTCCAGAAGAATCCCTGATATCCGGCCTACAATTGTTATGCTCCTTGAACGGGAACCTCAAATCCCGAAACCCTACTAATCCTTGATGTGATGCTCATTCTCAATGCAACATTCCTCCGATCCTGATCCCAAAGCCGTACTTGGAGATTCATGGGCAGCACAAGCTCATTGGTAGTAGGATAGCTGCATTGATCACCTTAGCTGGCTTACTGGGAAGCCGACTTACACGTCAGTCATGAACCTCTAAGTAGATCCTAAGCCGGAAGCTGCAAAGCCATAGCAAGCAATCTTGGGATGACTATACCGATTCACCCTGAATCAAGGAAATTTGGGAACTCCTAGTGACAACTACAGTTCAATCAAGATTTATCTCCTTTCAGCTTGCTATACTGTGCACAGCTAAACCCGACTCCCAGCTGCCTGACTACAATCTCTCCGAACGAAGCGCCCGGTAGTCCATTCCGCCGGGCGACCTGGCATGATCCGGAATTAGGGGTTTCAGGTGCAGAGGGTTTGGGGTGCACGCGTTTTGGCGTTTAGGGGGTTTGGGGTTCAGGGGGCTTGGGGCTTAGGGTCTAAGATTCTGGGTTGTGGGCCTAGGTTTGCGGGTACATTGATGGAGTCTCAACCGGAAAAGATCGGGATTTGGGTGTGGTCTAGGAGTGTTGTTCATTGCCTTCCCCAATACAAACCCCCACACCCGCAATAATATCAAGCATGCCCACACGCAAATCGTAATGGTTTGTAGGCTTTGAGGCTTAGGAGCCGCGACTTGGAGGTTCAGGGTACAATAAACCAATGTAATTGTACGTATTGCCGAATCAAAACCCCCCAAGGCCCCTTTTTGGCTATAGTTGGGATACAGCTGGCTGGGTACAATTATCCTGAACCTCCAAAAAGGGATCAGGGTGCAGGTTTAGGTTTGATTTTGGGATTTGAGGGTGTAGGGCTTCTGCGCTGAGGTTAGGGAGTACCGGAAGATTATGTTGACTAGATTTATGGTACGCAGCTGTAGGACTTTAGGACAATATGGATACGAAAAATCAAGTACATCTCCAAGTAGAGTGTGGTGTCATTAGCAGAGTTTCGGGTGAGGTTTTGGGATTTAGAGATGTTTAGAGTCTAGCATACCGCTTCCAGAGCAAAGAGAAGTAAAGAGGGCCCCTTCTGGAAGCTTTACCGGGGGGCCATGTAGGGGTATGAGAAGTTTTGAGATTTTGCGCTTTGAGGGGTTTGACACTTAGGCAGCTTAGACTTTTGAATGTAGGGTGTGATTACGGGTCCAAGCCTGGGGGTTGGTAGGTTAACAAGGCTTTGTCTACTTGTCATTTTCCCATGACATAGTGACCCCCCCTTGCATCCCCCTTCTTTGAAGAGACCCTGCCCTTGAAAAGTTTCATGTGGCGTCGGCTTCCATGTCAAACGAAGCGAGTAGTTCTCCAGGTGCTCCCACGGACATCTGACGAGGATGAACATGTCACTGTCGGCATGAGCTGCCAGCGACCTCATCGTCCTATGGTTCGAGGAGGGGCGCCTGCGCCGAGGTCTGCGGCATCTCCTCATGCTCGCCAAACAGGCGGCAGATGTGCAGTCGCCTTTTCGGCCGCACTTGTGCAAGGAAACCGTGTCGGGATCTCGGAACCTGTCCTTGAGACCCAAAACTCTAACTGGCAAACCCCAAACCCTGTAAACCCTATATACTTCATGGACCGTATCAACCTTAGCAAGTATTGAAACCACCCTATACAATACCGTTAAACCCTATAAACCACCCAAACTCCAAAATCCCCTTGTCTACCCCATTCAACCCCATGATATTCACATGCCCCATAAAACTCCACAAGTTCCCCCCATAAACGCCGCCCCAATTATGCCTCATAAGGCCCATAAAACAACATAAGCCCAATGAAGCCTCATAAGACTAACGGCCTAACCCCCACAAAGCCCAATAACCCCTAAAGAGCCCCAGGAACCCCTTCGAACCCTGGCCCTAGTAAGCCCCAAACTCCAAACTCCAAACTCTCGTTTCCAGCCTCCAGTGTCCTGGTCTCGACCGCGCGGCCTTGGTAGAAGGGTCCAAGTTTACAGATGTACTATATGAGGTTCATAGGGATTATGCAGGTTTTTAGGGTTTACAGGTTTTGTAGAGCAGGGTTTGACGAGTTATGTTTAGGTTATGCCTAGTGCCCAAGAGGGAGTACTGCAGGGGAGTGGAAAAGATGACAGGCACTAGCAGGGGGTCCTAGTGTGATTCAGGGTATGCTCGTGAATTAAGGAGTATGAACCTATACCCCGAACCCCATATTCCTGCGCATCCCATAGTGTTCCCGAATCTAAGGGCATTGGGTTTGTTTGCTAAAGTCACTGCGGGTGGCGCACTTCTATCCTTTTAAATCTTGGGTCCCTCCGTCCAAAGCCCGAATCCTCAGCACGAAGCCTTATTCTGATCAAATTGTGACTATCTCGCCCGATTTCAATTTCAGTGCTCTACGTGCAACGTGGTCCCAAGCTAGGTTTAAGGGTTGCAGGTTCCCAACTCATTATAAGAATGCCAGTTCTGGTCGCCATACAGAAGAGGGCACATGAGGAAAGGGCACGTACCACTGCTGCAAGGAACTCCCTTTTTGCATTGCCAGGCGAGAATTAACTAACATTTCCAGATTGTGGTCATGCATGGTTACGAGAAATAACTTCGACGCCTATCTGGCTGCTGACTTCCAGCCAGGGGCACGAGCACCTAAAGAGGAGTTTTTCCCGCATCCTGCAATTACCTCTTTGCAAAGCCCTCAGGACAAACTCAACGCCCTCACCCTTAAACTGCAGACTCAAGCTCACTCCGAAGTCCCGAAAGCATAAGCACCACTGCCAAGACCCGGGGTCTGTTACTTCCGGGTTAACCCTAAACCCCTAGCTGAACTGTAGATGGTAGGACTCCTCATTTCCAAGCCGCCAAAGTGGACACTCGTCATATGTCGTCATATGTGTGTATATGTATAATGTCACCAATGTACCTGAGGAACCCTATATACACCCACCGGAGATACCTGTCAAAATTAAAACCCTACTTCATATGGATATTTCTCGAACTAGTCTCTTTGCATCTCACATATGGAGACCCATAATCCCATCAAGCCCAATATCTCCCTTCAGTCCTTGGGTCTCCGAATTTGCGAACATGGATAAATAAATCCAGTTCCCAAAAGAACAGCTTCCAGAATTTCCACTACAGGACTAGAGGACATTCAAGCTTTTGGGAATTTCCCCATGCGGGCCGAGGCCAGGGCTCCGTTGGCGCGTCGTCTCGACCTGGCTGGCACCCAGCGCATGTTTTTGCCGCTTCCTATCTTAACCACAATTCCTACGTTTCGTCGCTCCAAAAAACACGTACGCGTTTATTACCACGTTTTTTAGACATCATAGGAAATCATAGGAAAGTGCACCGACCTAGCAACTATGAAAACGAAGGCCCTTACGTTCCAGAAAAATGGCTTAGCGTCGAGCAACCATGCTTCATCTCAGAATCGGGGTGTGGGGTGTACATATAGAAATATGAACAAGGACAGCTTATTCTTTGGACATACCTGTACATGGTGTAGGCTCAGAATCAAGACTGGGTTTAAGTCGTAAGTGTTTGGGTAACTATATAGCAATTAAGGTTGAGGGTGCAGGGCTTTGGGTTTGGGTTGAGGGTGTAGTGCTTTAGGGCTCAGTACGAAGCGTCCTCCCATGTCCAACCTTAATCGAACCTAGATAACCCAACTATGCTCTTCGCAGAAAGCCCTATGCAGCATAACGCCCGTTGATGGAGGAAGACACCCAAATCATACAAGGGATCCTAATGTAATGTGTAGAGTATTTCACATAATGATATCAATGAACTGCTATTGAGCCCTCTGAACCCTAACATGTGGGTTTACAATACCTCACATCTGTAGTGAC
Source organism: Symbiodinium pilosum (assembly GCA_905231905.1). NCBI lineage: Eukaryota > Dinophyceae > Suessiales > Symbiodiniaceae > Symbiodinium > Symbiodinium pilosum. The sequence goes on from CAJNIZ010035558.1 coordinate 15,023, forward strand.
TTGTGGTGGTTGAACCAAGTGAGATTGCAGTGTTCTTCTAGTATACCATGATCAACAGGACCACCTAATCTTGCACACTCTCCATTGAAGTCTATAGCATGCCCAACTAAAACACTACTGACATGATGGCTGCTGCAGCCGAAAAGCTGGTTGGCAACGGTGAGTCCTCGGCTCCAGACAAAGATTTCTAAAAACGTAACTCGTACATTTTAGTGTAGGTCTACAGATACATACGCGTACATGTATATGTGCAGCAATACAGGTATGCATATGCACACATCACACTTCCGGACATCCAGACAGGTACACATGCATATGGATGCGCAAGTACACATACGATCATATGTACATATGTAGACACAGAATGGTTGTACCTCCGAGATTTCCCGAATTGCCGAATTTTCGGAAGCTTCTTCAGGCGGTAAGTGAAATTTGAGGTCTAGGCTGTGGATTTCACACGTGGGTCATGCCTGGCTTGTTGCGATGTCTTGGTCAGTGGAACAATAAACTAACAATCCCTTTGCTCTACAGAAACGCTTCATTGAATTCTTGTTGGTATCTATTCTGGTTTTGTGGTCGAGGCTTTAACTTTGCTACCCAGAAAGAACTAGACATGAGCCTATAGGTACACTTCCGTATCATACATGGAATGCCGAGAAGGGAGGCTCCCACACAGACTGCATGTAGTCCAGCTTTGGGTCATGTGGCATGCGATAATCCTTCATCAAGAAACCATAACGACCCCAAATACATAAGAGTCTAGGAGCGCCTGCGTATTCAACACCGTCCCGCCTTTGCTCGGCTGTGCGGTTTGACATTTGGGGGAAAGAACTACAAGCTACTGCCAATGAAAAGAACCCTGCACCACCTGAAGTGCCCAAGTTCTTGGGATTTCTTGCGATTAAGGGAGCTGGTGATGCAAGATGTCCGTCCTCCATCAAATGGCCCTGCTATCATCTGCACAAGCATGTGGCCCCCCTAATCATGAACCCGCTCCAGCCCCATAGTGATGCATCCTCCCCCCATTACACAGCGGTACCATGTTGGGAACGCTTACTGTTGGGGGTGGGGATGCCCAATTAACCCTAACCCGAAATCCTGAATAAGATGATTGCTTTTATTTGCTGATCCAATTCCTCTATGCAACCCCTACATAACGCCTTTTAGCGCTGTGGGGGGATGTGCAGGAAGTGCTTTTATCTTGGTCACAGCATCGACCTGCAAACAGGAACCTAAACATCACCTTGATGATCCTCCGCAGCCAATATGAGCACACACACACACCAATATGACATATTCCCATTGTGGTATACTATGGCATATTCAGACTATTTAAAATTCGGGGGTAGGGGGTGTTTAACATCAGGGGCAGGGAATCATGACGTATGAGTTTATCGTTAGGTTTTGGTGAGTGTAGATGGGGTTACGTAGGAAGATTATTGGAAAGCATATATACTGCGTGTCCAATTTAGATGCGTGTCCAATTTAGGTGGCCGCAGTCAAAAAATGAGAGCCATACGGGAGCTTCTCAAAATGGCCCTAGGGACACAGGGACTATAAGGGGTTCTGAGGGTTCCTATATTAAGCGCTCTAGAGGAACACGTTGAGAAAGTTCGGTTTGTTCCACAGCGCCTCAGTGTAAGGAGCTCCAGTATGTTTGGGGTTAAAGGGTTTGGGGTTCAAGGATTTAGGGCTGAGCATTCAGGGTCAAAGGCTCAGGGTTTAAGGGTCAGAGTTTTTTCGCTGGCTCTGAACCCTTCAGCTCCTTACCTTTGGACCACATGCTTTCAAGCTTTCGCAACCTTAGATCCCCTGAAAGGGCCGTAACGGTAAAATTGACAGACGTTGGATGGAGGAAATCTTGCTCATACCGCAAGTGCTGTAATTTGCAAGGTTTAGGGCATATGAGGCGGGGTAAGTTTCCCTTTAGTCCAAAAGAGCCAGGTTTGATCCAAGGCACCCTCTACCTCCAGAGCAACCTATGAATTATGAATGCATGTGATCCCCAGAATTCCGGAAGCAAGGGGTACTGCTAAGAAATTGGTGCCCAATCCCCGAACCAAATGCCGAACAGCGACCCTTTGGCTTCGCGGAACGCTTTGATCGCGGCCTGTGGCTTCTGGCGAAAAAGAAGCAGATTACTGGGGTCTCCAAGTGGGAGTACCCTCTACTCTGTATAGGGCAAGGAACTCACTCGAAGGGATCCAAACCCCGATTAGGAATCTTCAGGAGGGTCAGGTTGAGAAACTACCACATGTTGACGGTTTACAGAAGTTCAGTATAGATTTATGGAGGTTAGTAGGCATGGCAAGGATTTCTTGATGAGAATGATGGGAATTATGAGTTTGTGAGAGCGAAGCAATACGCAATAGCCATAAGATCTTTTGGCCCTATGCAGACCTAATCTGGGGACGAGCTGCACGAAAAGGTTCATAAAGACTGGCCTTCCCCAACCCTACTTCTGAACATCCTAAGCTTTACCAAATGCGGGGGCAATACACTCCCGGCTATGATTACTTACATGCAGTCCCATAAAGCCTAAACCCAGAGACCCTTTGCATGAGCTTACAGTGACCTACAGGTATAGAAACATGTGGGAGTGGCGAAACATAGGTGTCCTCCTGAACAAACGCAAAATGAACACTCAAGAAACCACAAAGGAGCCCAAAAGCCTGTGGTGTCCCTGACCCTATACCCTAAAGCCCCAAACCCTAAACCCCAACACTCCTACGCCGGTAAACCCCTAAGTCATAAACCCCAAAGCCGTCAACGCTGTCAGGGTCATCCCGTGCCTCCGGGACCCAGGCTGCTGTTTCGTCGACTCCTGGGACCTTCCTGAAAGGATATATATATATATGTATATGACAATAAAATATATGTATACAGAGACCGGTTTAAGGTTTTAAGGTTTCAAGGTTTCAGGCGTGGAGTTCAGGGTTTCAGGGCTAGGGGCTTGGGGTCCCTTTCAAAAGGGCATAGATAAGGGTGTCTAGGTTGTATGGGGATTCTAAAGGGATATAAATTCTTCAGGGTTTCCAAACTGGTTGGGCCCTTTCTTGGAATACCCAGAAAACGGACGATTCTAATCATATGGAGGTCAATATTGGGGCTCTTGATGATTTAGAACCCCATATTGTAGGCCTTAGGGTCTCCCAAAATCAGGCCTCTTACCCCAATAGGAGAATTTTTGAGGGACCCAGGCAACAGGTAGTTCGGGGAACAATCCTCCCCAAGAGTACCCCCGCAGATTTAGAACCCTATTAGGCTTCCTCAAGCCCGATATAGCCCTCATCAGCTCCTCGAAGCCTGGTGGGTGGTTACCTTTGGGGAGGGGGTGGTATTACGGGGGGGACGGTATCATCTTCCCTTACACCACGGCCCTTGACTAGGACCTTTGATGCAAAAAACTCACTGGTGTTTATGTAGGGGCCTGAATAATCATCAATATCAAAGGTTCGGGGCTTAGTCTAGGGTCTAGGCTTATATAACATCCATTCTAGGTCGGTTTGAGGCACCCTGTACTTTAATTCAACAAGAAAACTAGGACCATGATATAGGTGAATATTGAGGCTTCTACATTAAGCGTTAACACAGTGGGCTGACAAGCCGTGTCCGCTCTTGCATGCAGGGTTTGGGCATTCCAGCAAATTTAGGCTTTCCCTTCTATGCCTCAAGATAAGTAAACTTACCTGTAGGGACTCCCCCAAGAGAGACCCCGTGTTTGGGGAAGGCTCCCTGTTGTCGGCTCATGGCACGAAGTCTGAGGACACCGGTAATTCTGAAATTGCAGCAGTTTAGGGCCCCTAGGTTGTGCAAGATGTGCTCCATCAACACCATTCAAGCTTAAGTACAACTGCTTGGGGTCGGGATTGATTTTGCCTTGGAAGTCTAAACTAGGTCGCAGGTTTATTCGCTTTGGGCTTGGAGGGTTTAGGGGTGTGCTTGGGGGTGCCGATGCTGCAAGTGAACAGATGATGCCGGTCACGTTTTGTCATGGACCTCAACTGGTTCTGCAGGTGTACAGACCACGGTGCTCCTGACTCTGTGATCTCAGTTACCTGGTGCGCAGTAGGGAACGATGGAACGGATCACTGCGGCAGTACAAATCCTACAGGAGCACGTCCGACTCACCCCCTGGACCCTTCACCCTAAACCCACACCCAAGCCGTACGCCCTGATCATTAACCCTAGCGACTAAACTCTGAACCCGTTACAGCCCTTCCCTAAACCCAACAAGCCTAGAGCCCTTTTCTTGAGCCCAAACTAGGGAAGTGAAGGCACAGAGGCCCTGGCGGTCCCCTTGATTTCGATGCAGAAGCCTCTAAAGCTGAGCGCAACTCGTGTTCTTGATTGGAATCTATTCATACTTTAGGGTTTGGGGTTTAAGGGTTTAGGCGAAGGCATTGGCCCTGGAACCCTTCCATCAGTTACGTGTTTAGCTCTTAGGGGAGGGGCTTGAACGAGCAAGAGTTAAAACGGTTTCCAAAATACCCTTTGGGTTGGGGTTGTGGTGTAGGGTTCAAATAGTCGGGTTTAGGGTTCGGGGTTTAGGCCTTCAATGTTTAGTGTGTGCAGTTTAGGGGGATGGGTTGAAGGGTTCAGTGGGGGCGTCTAAGCTATGGGGCCCAGGCTTTCAATTTCAAGCCTTGGTCTCTCTGCTTGTGGTTGAGCTGAGCTTCCTAAGTTCAGAATAGCAAGGCTTCGCTACTTGAGGTCAGGTCTACGATCCTCTTGTATAGTCCCCATATATCCCACTCGCAGGTGTCCTCAGAGTCATCCCCCACGCCCGCATGGGCACCTGCAATAGTACAGCAGACTCCCGTCGGATGTTGGGTTCCGCATTCAGCCCATGTTGGTACTGCTGCGATTGAGAGGAGGCGTCATCCCAGGGTTTGGCCGCTAGGGTTTATTAAGGTGGTCTTCATGCAAACATGAGTCAAGGTTTATTCAGCATACCTCCACTGTCTGCCCTCTGATACTGAAAAGTCTCCAAATACTACGATATGCAATACCGGGGAAATCTGTTATTGGCTGGGTAGAGAAGGTGTTTCATTAGTAGGAGATGGGATTGAAATTGGCTTTCCGGCAAATGGGGTCGAGTTCATAGCCCCCTGAGTGCACATTCAATGCCAGAAGCCCGATTTCGGGAGTATTTTTCTATGCATCATCATGGGACATGCATAAACACGCTGTAACTGACCCATAGAGTCAAGTAAATTTCCCAACGCTTGACTAACAACTGCCTTGAGTTCGCTGCCGCGGGCGCTGCGGCAACCCTCCTGCCAAAACACAAAGTTTGTACAGGTCTACGACTGTGGGATTTGGGCCTGAGCAACGTGTGGCAGGTGTCAAGCTCAAGGGTTTGGGTTTTGCCTGGGAGGTTCTATAGTGCATGCATAAACATGTGGAGAAAGAGACGGAGCGAGAAATAGAGACACCTCCGCTTTCGAGAAAGACTGTCTTCATTTGCCAAGACCAGCTTACAGCCAGGGATTGTAACAAACTGCTTGGGCAGTACTTTTACGTGGCTGTTCCGCTGTTCAGTGAACAGGGTTCAAGATAGGGGATCAGCAACACACTTTCTCAAATATTCGTCAGCATTCTTAGAAACGCTAACTTCGCTAAAAAGGTAGAAACCGTTCCTAAGTCTTTGAGAGAATGCATGGGAGTCAGATCAGCGTGCTGCCTTAAAAAGGACAATGCTTCCTGGCCTCAAAAAGTCACTGCCTTCTGACATGGAAACCGCAAAGCTCTGCCTTCTAAGAACGTTAGTCCTTGTTGGGCCCATTTGGGGGTTCCCTGCTTGTATGTGGGAGGGCAGGGGTTCAAAGGAGTGAGGCTGCAATGGATGCCCAAATTTTCTGGCCACCTGGGCAAGCATTTGGACTTGTGAAACTTTTTGAGGAGCGACTTTTACAGTTTGGTTTCAAGGTTTATGTTTTAGTGTTGTGGGATGAAGATCTGGCAAAGATGGAAGAAACAAGCATGACTTCTCAACATAATAAATCTGAGCGAAGGTTTGTATTCATGGGCTCCCCGAATGGACACCCCCCATATGTACCCTCACTGGTATTCCGAGGGAAGCCTTTCTACATGCACGGACAAACCAAAATGGAACCCTACTGCAATCTGACTACAATCTATATCTGCTCGCATTCTGCTTCCACAGGGAGTGCAGCTATTGTTCGACAAATTTCCAGAGCAGTGCTTCAGCCTCTTCTTGCACCAGACCTAAATCCTGAAGAACCCATTCTTTCATTCCTGGTGTAGCTGAGGAAATGCGCAGATATTGGGAAAGACAGCTCATATGAATGTTGGATACCTTACTTTGGATCCCCTACAATCCCATGCAATTGCGTCCCTAGGGTGCCTGAAGGCCCCCGATTTTGAGAATCCAGGGTTCGCTTAATACACCCTCCTTCTGGGTGAGGTCTATTGCTCCACCCTGAACTTACGCCAGCGTTGTCATGCACTCAGCCATAACCAGGGGTCAGCTTGTTTTTGCATTGTTGAAACTTTAAGGAAACCTGGGCAGGGCTCCAGATGCGGAATTTGGACTTTAGGGGTACCACATGTGACCTTAGGGTTCCTCAGGAGGTCTGAAGCAATCCTTCATTTTCGGGCACAATTATTCGGGGCCGCCTAAAGCCTGAACCGGAAGCCCCAATCCCCACCCAAACCCGCAGCCCTTGGATGGCCCTGTCACGATTCCTCAATCATTGGTCGTGTCCTTCTGGGTCTGGGGCATCAACGGTGGACTCAGGTGCAGCCTCCAGCGATGTAGAGTTCAGTATTATTTACTAGGAGGCGTCAAGAGACTGGAGAAGGATGAGCTGGGGACCTAGAAAGGCAGTTACGCAGGGGTATCTAGGCCTGAGGGTATATCCTGCCTCAAAACTGACAAGGGTAGGCTCTTCTTGGGGATCCTGGACGACCATAATACTCATCATACTCATCTTGATCACCAAATTTGTTCCAAGTGTTGCCAAACAGGCCATCCTCGTCCAATGAGGTCCGGCAAAAATCGAGGCAGGAAACGTTGACGCATAGAAGGGCACTGCCGGGGTTGATAACGCTTCGAAACTTGAAAGCCAACACCGCTCGTCCAATAAAAGCAGGTCACAGGAAAAAAACATGCTGCCACCTTACACCCTTGCTCCCGGACTGACTAAACCCGCAAAGCTGTTTGACACTGTGACCCGGTCTTGCCTGGGCATCGAAACAGTAATCTCTAAACTGGCAATCTACTTTTGAAACAACGAAATCCCAGCACCCTCAACCCTAAGCCCTGCGATGCCAGCCCGCATCATCCCAGTAGCTCTGCTTTCCTGTACGAAGGCGTGCCCCGAACACCCCAACATAGCTTGTGCATGCTTAGCCACTTATCTCGCTTATGAAGCCCTTCAAAGGATACTTACGGCTCTACTCTATGTGAGGGGCACTAGTTTGACCTTCCTTGTTGGTGCCTTCGTCGCTAAGAAGTCACCAAGGTCGATCGCACCCCGATACTCCTTCGGGGAATCTGACACAAGGCTGGAGATTTCGGGAGAGGGTTCAAGGTGCATGGGTGGTGGTTCCCTCTCACTATTTCATCCTGTATTCTTCGACCCTCCCAGCCCTGAATCTAAACCTCCAACGGCAAACCCTAACCCCCCAAATCCTAACACCCAAAGAACCCGACCCCGAATCCAAGCTTGTTGGAGGCCAAGGGGCCAATGTTCCCGTTAATTCTCATGTATACGATCCTCGCAAAACCCATAAGCGTAGTAGCCTTGATGGAAGAATTCTTGCACCATCTAGGGTCACCCAAGCCCTACGCCACAAACCCTGTAATTCCGTGGATTTCAGCTACCCTAGCTGGTGTAGGATTTCCTCAGTCACCCCGTAGTTTATCAAAACCATTCTGTCAAACGAAGGGCCCTGAAAATTTCCCTTAATCCACAATAACCCTAGGGTGCCAACAGGGCGAAACTATCCTGACCGGTTCCTGAGGGCGAGCTGGGGCTTCAATGCAACGATCCCAGTTTCCATGTAATCTTCCGATTCCTTTCCTACATGAATTCTACTACTACTCATTCAAAGCGAAATGAAAGTATGCCCATACATGATTTTGAGATGAGATTTGGAGGTTAGTCAGGCTTCTACAGAACCATCCCCGAACCCTAAACCAAGAGTATTGAATATGAACAGCTGGACAGTTCCATAGCAATCCCATAGGAAACCACATGAGACCAGGATAACTTTTATCGGAGTGGTATGGAAAGCCTGTGGAAGACTACCAGCCATTCCACTGCTCACCATAATGACTGCTATAGATATCCGAGTATAACATGACCCTATTACCTTTGTTAGAAACTATGAGGGACTATAAGATTCTACCGGTTGTAAATTACTTGTTTTGCTTTGTTTGAAGGTCCAGGAGTCTTAGGGCAGCACAACCGGTAACAGCTGCACAGATTTAGCCTGCCGCCGCCTTTGGGCATCTAGAACGCTCAAGACATGCGAAAGAGCTGAAGCTCAAGAGGCCAGAGGAACGCAGACCTACCGACACATCTCAATCCGAAACTCCGAAACCCTAAACTCAAGGGAGGGGGACGCTGTGGACACCTGTTTGTTTGGAGGGTTGGGTCGACCCACTATACGCTCCGAATACAAATTTTCCAGCCCTACGCACCCCA
>CAJNIZ010035558.1:32465-77764 GCA_905231905.1 Symbiodinium pilosum
GTGTAATGGTTTTCGTATGGGCCACAGTCCATGCGTTCACCGCGAATTTCTTGGTTGCACATAAAAGCATTTTTTGAAAGGGTGGCTATAAAACAAGAAGACCCTTCGCCAAATAGAACACAAAGGTCCATGCCACAAAGGTTTATGGTTTGGAGTTTAAGTTTTGGGGTTTAGGACTCGCGGGGTTAGGTGATTGCCCCTTACCAGAGTAGTACTAGCCCGTCATGAACTCACATAAGGACAGCTGCTGAAGCTTGTACAGCGTTTATGTTGCGATACATATATATATATATAGGAATATATGAACATATACAGACTATAGAACTAGTTCAGGGATTCAGGGCTTAGAGTTCAGGGTCTAGACATTACAGTATAGGTTCAAGAGCCTATGAAAGTATCAAAAGTTGGTTCCAGCGTTGCAGTGGATGGGGGTTTGGCCTTCGCTGTACAGCATCTGCCCAGATGAGCCCAGTTAGGCTGAAATGTATATATCACCAATTTCAAAGCTGACCATCAATCGCATCTGGGACTTGTCCTAAATTACTGTTTCCTAAATGAGGGAAATCAAGAGAGGGACCCATTTTTACGAGCGGCAGGTTTGGGACCCTATTATACCACCATACCAAATATAGGCAATCCCCATATTCCTTTGTAATCAGTCTTATTGGCTGATCCAAGATAATCTTGACAAGCAGGACAAGTCCGTCATCAATCTCTCCTTTGTGGACCCTAAGCCCATACACCCTACAGGCACCTTGCATAAAGCCCTAGCACCTAATCTATGGTTTGTAAGAGGACAGCATGGTTGCAAAACACAAATTCTGAAACACACATCTGAGACAAGAAGAATACACAAACATCTGCACGCAATGCAAAATGATTCAAAAACACAAATTCGAAGACATCTACAATTTTAATTCTAGCTTGACATACGATAATACGATTCAAAAATCTCGCTCTAAGAGAAACCACTTTCATTCTAAAGCATCGCTCCTAAACCCTAAACCTCCGAGCCCGGAACCCCTTTACTTTAAACACCTAAACCAAGCCCCCCCCCCCAAAGGCTTCTGGTTTCCTAGCTTTGGAGTTGCCGGGCCACAGAGAAGTGTACATTCTTAACCTGGGTTGGTTTATGTACCGCGAAATTCTTTGTATCTGGGGTGTGGAATTCAGGGTTAAGAGCCAGGCAGGTATATTGCGAGAGATTCGTATTCTCCAGAATATTAAGAGTAAGGAACCATAGGGGACAACCTGCTTATAACTTGGGATTTTTCCATACACTGATTTTATCATAAACGAAAAGCGGCTAAATCAAAAGTTGATTATGTAGCTGCTAAAACAAAACGTGGGGGAGAAACCGCAAATCAAGCTTGCCGTGAACCCTACACCCTGAACCCTAACCCTGAACACCAAACCATAAATACTGAACCCTAAACCGCCACATGCTCAATCTGGGAAAAGAGCAAGGTATCGATGACCAGTCTCGCGTTGCCCATAGCCTGGGACAGGTTTTGGTGGGCTTCAGGTTCTTGGTTCAGAAATGACTTAGGATTCAGGTTTAAGGTGTAGATAGGTGTAAGACTCAGGGCTTGGGGTTAGGATTTAGGGTCTAGGTAGGGTTTGGGGAATATGGGGGAATACGTTCGGGTGGGACTTCCGAAACTTTGAATTTAGTCGGGTTGGGGAATGCTTTCACTGGGGAAAAAAAAATCTATATGTGGATGCATAGAGTTCTAGGAGCTCAGGATTCTGCAGTTTGCGGTTTTAAGGGCTACAGGTCTTCTGCAGGGGCCTGAATGCTCAGAATTCAAGGTTTGCGCTCTCAGCTCCATTCGCACAATGTTTAGGTCTTGGGTTCAGGTTCGGGAATCGGGGGCTGGCGTTTCAAGGATTGGGTGAGGTTGTCAACAAACTGCGAATAAAAACCAAGACGGGCAAAGTTTTCTCGCCACAAGTAAACGGTCGGACAAACTGTATATGACAAGTCCGCTGACGTTCTGCATACCCTTCATAGATTTCAGGGCTGTACTGCTGGTCTTGTTCCCTCGTCGTTGAAGGAACTTTAGTGAACTGCATTGGTTCATATGACGGTTACATAGAAGAACCATTTAGAAGTACGGACACACAATCGGAAATCTTGAGCCCTTCGAGCGGCACGTCCCCTTGTCTGGGTGCCCAAGTTTTAGAAGTTGTGATAACCAAAGCCGTCTAAGTACTAAACAAAACCCTCAGGCTACAGCGTTTGGGATCTCAGACTCAGACTGAAGTACATGGGTACTTGACACCTTCAGGCTTAGTGTGAGCCTACACAGGCACAAGTGAGTTGCAGTCAACATGTCCTATATAATCAACAAACATAGATTCCTAGGACTATGCTAAATTAACTACCTAAGGAACCCCTACATCCACTCTTAGTGGTCCCTTGGTAATGCGGATGTGACCAACTTTGATTTAGAACTGTGAGCCTGCCTCAAGTCAACCCCGGAACCCCCCAAGCCCTAACGCAAACTCTCCAACTCGCGGCACCTCCATCAACCCTCTCGTGGACTCTGAAAGGATCCGAAAATTTGATATGATTCAAGAAATACATGTTTTCGGGTGCTTCTGGCTGTAAGGTGTCAAACTGTTGGATCAACGAGACTGGAATTGTCTGTTTCCATTTTACCCCCTGCCCTTCATGATCCCAGCTACACGGCCCGAACCCTACCCGGAGAGCCCCATATCCCTCAATATGATCTGTCCCCTATACCACACTTCCTACGATCCCAATCCGATGTGAAGAACTTTCCGCGGTATGGTGCTTCCTGGTTACACCATACCCTAAAAGCTAAACTCCTAGACTCCGACCCTAAGCCCTAAGCCCTTAACCCCAAACCCTAGAACCCTAAACCTGAAACCCTGCAGTCCAGACACTCGCTTCATGGACATCATCGTGTATGCGGGTGTAAGAAAGTCCCAGACGCCCGCAATGAGTAACGTTGGGTGTCCGAGCTGATGCAGTAGGTGACCTGTTTAGATCTTAAACCCTAAGACCTAAATCCTTCATCACGGATTCCTTTATCTCCCCTATACAATCCCCTAGGCTGCCACTTCAGTACCCCCAGATCACTTCCAGCAATGCTAGAACCCATGGGCCGCCGGTAAGCAACCCATGATCTTAGAGCTTAGGTGTCCTGTGGATCCTCACCCCAAAGCCTATACCCAGCAGCTCCAGTGTAGTTCCGTTCTGGGTGGTATACTATAATCCCGTCCTTGAAAACTTGAAAACAGAATTAAGCTCCTAAACAGACCACATGGGAGCTTTCCAAGTCTGTGGCTTGGCGCGAGTAGGGTTCATTGGGCTTAGGGTGGAGGGCATACGGTTGAGGCTTTAGGGTCTACAGATTTTTTCACAAGTCTATATCAAGACCGCCACTGTTCGCAGCTCTTGGTGTCCCAAATCAAAGCAACGGCTTCCCCTCGGAAAAATCACGTGGAACCATAAGGGGGCCCATGAAAACCTACGCCCTACGCCCTCAATGCAGGTAGGTAGAGAGCTGGGATCTGAAGGCTTCTCCTATAACTTTGCATTCAAAACTAGCGTTTGGATAGATTCGCCCAAACTCGAAGGCTCTCATCCAATACCCTGAAACTGCTTAACAACTAAATCCTAACCCACGGACAGTTTAGGGTTTCAGGGTTTTCTTCAACTGTCCCTTAGCTTCAGTGCGAGGCTCCGACAGCAGAAGTGAATCATGGCACCCAGCCCATAACTTGAACTACTTTCAGCAAAAATGAATCCTGCAACCTTTGATGTTCAAAGCCCATCGCCCTGAACCTTAGAACTCACAAGCACAAGCCCCATGTGGACCCTGGAGGTAGGCCAAATAATGGCCCAACACCCAGGAACATAGTGACCATCGCCATAATTCATTCTACATGCATTAGTGGTTCAGGTAAACCCTAACCTCTGAACCTTCGAATTCACAAAGGCGTGTCCCTGCTAACCGCCCCTGCAATCCTCAGCGCTATTACGGCCCTGGAACTCTCAAACAACTGGAGTTTGGGATCTATTTTTAGGATTTAAGCTGTGATTGTTTTAGGCTTTCTGGGATGAGGATTTAGGTTCTAGGGCGTGCCAGAACGCAAAACCATCCTCCAAAATGGGTCTACACAGGTCCCTTTTTGAGGTATTTGGGCCCTATCCGGAGCACTTGTGGGCGGAGGGGGCTAGGATCTGGAAGTTTCCATACAGAACCCTGGTGTAGGTTTGAGGGTTTGGGATTTCGCTGAACCCTGAACTCCTACACCCTCAGCCCTAAAGCCCCTAATTAAGCCTGAACCCTAGGCCCCTAAACCTTAAACTCCTAAACCTTGAACCTAGAGCTTAGTCATGCGCCTGTGGAATGCGCATCGAGAACCTGGAAGCCGCGGAGGAAGGCTTTCATGCTCTTCGTGTTTGAGCAGATCCCACCTCGAAAGGTAACTCGGGCTAGGACCCCTTACAGAGGGCTTTGGTTTAGGGATGTTACAAGGATTGCGCACGGACAATGGAAAAGAAAATGGAAAGTACAATTTAGGGTTTAGGGTTTGGGCTTAGGGTTCTAGGATGCTGTAGCATGACATTGGGTTTAGGGTGTTTTGTGAGGGGTTTAGGGTTTCAAGATTCGGGGTTAAGAGTCTAGTTGAGGTTTTGGGTGAGACGCTTAGGTTGGACCCTGAAGTTTTGAAAGGTCTTTACGCAAAGTACTTGCATATTGGTTATATATGGGCGGCACAAGCACATCCAGTTTGGGGCCGACGTTTGGACGCCACCTTTACTCCCTTGCCTTACTGTAGGGATCTGTTCAACGTTAATCGAGCTTTGGGGTACAGAGTGCATGCTACAGCTGCATCAGGATTGTAAACGGCAGTATTGCGCTTTTTCAGGCTTCCAAATTACTTTGGGCTCAGGCGTTGGCAGGATGAATCTACGCGGTACCTGCCCACCCCGGATTCAGGATCCCTCAGCCCATGCCCCTACCCACCATGCCCTACCCCCACCTCTACCCAAACCACGCAAGCCCCCACTCCCTACCTGAAATGTGATAGGGTGATAATTGAGAAGGGCTTGGGGGTACAGAATACGAAAATCACAAGGGGAAAACATGATGAGTTGGGCTCCCATTTCCATGAACTTCCATGTGATTCTCCACTACCCGCACCCCTAAACCCTGTCTATGATCGAGTCATGAGCGCAGGTCTATTTCTAGTTTTAAAATCCGATCAACCTCCGAGTATCATCCTTGAATCCTCGCCGATGCTCCATTTAAGGTTTAGGGTTGAAGGTGTGGGGCTTCAGGACTTTTGATGTCCCCGAATAGGGCAGCTGTTCCTTGTTCTTATCTGACTCGAACCCCTACAGAGAAACCCTTGCCCGCGATTCACGGGTGCATTCTCTCTGTTTTGCCTACGAAAGCAAGAGGATCGTTCTGGGTTGCATAACTGTACTTGTTGAAGAAAAGTCATGCCTCCTATATGTGGGTGGTTGTCAAGATTATGGTCCCTCTTTGGGATACCTACTCTAATACGGCACCTAATATTTAGGGTACCCAAAAAGGGACCATAGTTTTGACAACCACCCATATGCAGGATCCCTAATGTTGACTCGGTATGAATCCATTCATATGGCTGGCCGAGTCGCCCTATATCCTACGGTTGTTTTGTGGAGAGTGGGGGAGTGGATGCTGTAACAATCCCTGTGTAAAGCCCCCAAACTCCCCACTCCCCCTTTGGCATCAGTAAGATGCCCTAAGCCTAACAACCACCAGTTCAGACGGCTTGCCCAAGTAGTGGTCCCAGACGTTGTGCATGTAGTCCTTGCCTCATCTGATGCAATATAGGGCCTGAAACATGAGAAGATGGTTCTTGAAGCGGAAGTACGGTAAAATGGCTGAGACGGCAGGGAAAGTCTTGATTCTGCGGCCAGGAATGTAGCATTACCCTGCCTGCCTAGAGCATGCAGGCACCCAAACCCAAACCATGGTCGGAGCCCCAAACCCTAACACTTACAGTTCAGTTGCCGTAGAACTCGGCCAACGCTCGGCTCCCAAACAGAGTCGTCAGCAGGCCTTTCAAATTTCGCTCGGGGTGTACTTACAAGTAATTAAGGGCTTAGGACTTCAGGTTGAGGATTTAGTGTTTAGGGGTTTATGTTTAGGACTTAGGGGTCAAGGCCAGCTTTCATGGGATCTCCTATCGCCCTTTGAAGACCCCTCCGTACCATCCGCATTCTCTAGGAAGATTTCTGAAGGACAGTTAACGCCAGGGGGGATGGTAAGGGTAGGGTTTGGGTGGGTGTAGGAGTTAGAGCCTGGAGCGGACAAAGGGAATACCAGAGGAGGCCGGTAGAAAAAAGCTACAAGGCAAGAAAACAAGCAAGTCTTCCGGTCCCACAGTGTTCTCGAGTTTAACGTGAAGACGTTCAGGGCTGACCCTACCCTAGACTAACATGGAAACCCAAAACGGGCCCTGGAGGAAGTACTCGGTTGAGGCTTTTACGTCTTCATGGATTGCCAGGGTCTGAGGCTCAAGGTCGCCGTGCCTACATTCACCATTCTTGGCCCAACTCGATCCTTACGGTCCGATATCAGCGAACCCCGATGCATGACTGAATTTCGGGCACTGCATAAAGGTAACGCTGCTGGGATTCTAGGGCTTATTTGATGGATTCATTTGAGGACACCGCATCCCTCCCAGAAACCCACGGGCTTTCGCTTTGTATCGTGTTCCATTACTCAAAACCACACCCCAATAGGAAGTATTATAAAAGCTCCGAGGCTCTTCACCCCAAACCCTAATTTGTATTCCCCAAGCCCCAGAACGTACATTCTAAACTCTAAGCACTCTATTCCGTGCAGCCGATTGCAACCTTCATCCCCACCCATTTCCACTCAAAGCACAAACCTCAGGCCACCTCAAAAACCCTTGAACTATAAGTATGGATTATCTCCCAAATCTGAATAAGGGTCGTAAGACAGATGTCATTATTCAAGGGTTCCGGTGGGCCTGCACTGCCTGCTTCTGAAAACAGTCTAAGGAACATGTCCCTGTATACCTCTGAGTCTCTCCATATAAGCCTCATGGAAGCCTTATTTAAGGGTACCCACCTGGTAGCTTCCCCCATGAAAAATCTTTCAAAGTATTTCAAAGCTAGCAGCTAGGGGCCCCTGGTGCCCATACAAATCTTTCGGGCCTTACTTCCAGGAACACTCCAGGAAGGACCCATGTCTGGGGCAAAAAGGGAATCAAAATGATTCCGAAAACAATGAGGCCCCCACTACCTTTCATAAAATCTTAAGGGGTACCTGTATTGCGAGAAAACCCAAGAAGGAAATAAGCAAGTCCAAAGGGCGGAAAACCAAGCCAAGGAAAGGAGCGCTAAACTTCCGGAAGGTCTCAAGAAACCTTTGCTCTGTCGGTGGGTCCAAGGTTTGGAGATCACGGGTCTTTGGTTCAAGGCTTGCAGAATGCGAGCTGAGAACACCAAGTAGATGTATTAGGTAGCTTGAACAGGACATAAGACCCAGTGAACATCTAGGCTGCTGCTGCTGCTGCTGCTGCTGCTGCTGCTACTGCTACCTTGACAAGTCCGCTTTTTAGGTCACGTCTTGGAGATGCTGCTGTTGAGTTTGTTAGTTGGGAGCGTAATGTATGGTAGGCGTAGGGTCTGTAGGGGTGGCGTTGAAAACCTTGCAATCTTGGCAGCTCTGTACTACAAGTCCTGCACGACTTTGCTGTACAAGAACACGGTCATTCTCAAGGTTTTGGGTACTTAGAGCCATGTGCAGGACATTCAGTGTCAGCCGTATTAACACCCTCAATGACTCTTCTTCTTGCAGGACACGGGGTGGGCCAAGCAGGCTTAATAAAGGGGTATACCATATAAATGAAATGTAGCCCAAACCCTATTCTTTAAGGTCTTCTTTCTCTCCCTCCCTGAGTCCCGCAACCCCAAGCCCCACATCGTCAAGCATCTCTTCAACTCAATGGGCAGAATGTCAGGTTGTGGGTTTGGGTCTCAGCAAAGTACTACACAGCCGTGGTCAATAAGTGCAAGCTGCAATCCCGCAACCTTTTCTCACGGTCCAGAGCTAAGTCCGAAATCCTCGTACACAATGCATCTTACCTGGACGTTCATGAATAGGTACAAGTGAAGAGCTACTCGCACTTAGCTTATACCTATGGTTATCTGGCTCATAACCCCGCTCCTGACGACATCCAAGCAAATCGTAATCCTACACCTTGAATGAAACCCCAAACCCAAAGGCTGAGATCATAGGGTCCAATGCGTTCATGCCCTCTCCTAACCACCACTCCCCTCACGACCCTCCTAATTAATTCAGGGTGCCCCCTAGCTAACTTTACTTAACCCTGAGTAAGCCCCGTGAAGGAGGGGGCGTAGTGCAGAGGGGTGGTCAGGTTAGGTAACCCATCTTGTGTACGCCAACGCTCGTGGGATCCACCCAGGGAACCCCAAACTGCTGAGAATCCCAAGTCCTAAACCCCTGGTCGCCTTACATACACCCCTTACAAATCCAGAGAGCCCAACACCCATTAATGAAGGAATCTACCTTAAATGATACACAGTTTTTGCTCTTCTGACGAGCCTTAAACCCTAAACTTTCCAAACAACGGTTTGAATTGGTATTTGTCTCTCTGGGAACACTACAACCAGGACCCATTCTGCTGACAGTCCGAGGCTCCGCTCATGTCCTTGCTCCAACAGCCAGGACCTGTGCTTTCTAAGCTTTTAGGTTTAGGCCTGAGTGGATTGTGGTTAGACCATGGGTTTGCCTGCGAGCCTGCAGACTAACCGCCCAATGTTCTGCTGCGTAAAGTTTGTTTTGCACAAATGAAGGCCAACGTTCTGCTGCCGTGTGCGGGGCCCGGATATATACCCACAAGCAGTCCTACATAAGGGGGTGCTGAAGATGTAGGTTTCAGGGTAAGAGCCTAAGCCGTGTGAACATCCTACTTCCGGAGTACCGAACCTTACATCCTCACACTTTTAGCCCTAGGTCTGACAGCCTCCAGCTCAAAAAGCCAAAGCCTGGGGGACTTCTAGACCTCTAAATCTGAATCCCTAAACCATACTCCTGTACACACTAAACACTACATAAGATTTTGAACTTTGAGCACCTAGACTCTAAACCCACTGAAAGCCCCGACCCGTAAAGCCTTGCTCATGCTTTAGGTGGCATGGTACCTGTCATTATATATACATATGTATAATTCCCTGCTAGCTCTATTCAATCTCCCACTCCTCCTAAGCACCAGAAACCCTCAATCCTTAACTAACCTCAAACCCTCAACTCTAAATCTCACATCCTAGTTTCCAAATCCAAAACCCCCCAAACCTAATGCCTACACTAACTTCCATGTTCTTGTCCACGCCCCCTTTAAACTGCCGAGTGTCATGAAGCTAGAGAGTATGCAGCCCATGTAAGGCAGGCGCAGAATCGGCTGAAAGCCTGCCATGTATCTAAGGAGCAGGTACGTACGTGGGTAGGTATACTGGAGTTACATAGGGACATCTAGAGCAAGGCAGAGTTTAGGATTCAGGTCTACAGGTTGGGTTTAGGATTTAGGGTTTAGGATTTGCGTATCTTCAGGTGCGCGGGATCTGAGGGCCTATATGGGTACACATAGGGTATATACAAGGTTAATGAGGACTCCAGGCCCACAACAAGGCCCCCTCTCTGTAGCTTAGAGGATCGTACACTATCAACCTTCGATTTTAAGCCTGGGCCAGGCAGAACGGCTCCATACAGGGTACACCCCTTCCTTTTCCATGAACTAGTCACCCAACCGATTATCAAATGCGGTGGGTATTAAACATCATGCGGGACCCTAATCACTTTATCCCTTGGGAGCGGCAGTGCTATAGTTAACTACTGTCATCCAGGATTTTTAGCATCAACAGTACCCGTGGAGTCCAGACACGTGGGGCTGCTGGATATCGTGCGGAAGTTCCTTGCGTTTCTGTCCTGCTTACAATAATGCAGAACCAGCACGCAAATTCCCAAGTGTCCTATTCCTTGGGAATTAAGATGGTTTCGTCTAGTGACTTTCTGCATGATATTGAATGTCAACAGTATTTCTCCCCTTTACCAAGGCCTTGCCTGTCTGAAGCGCATGCCCGTAAGTCCCGTTGAGAAAGACCATCGCGCCGACTTTGTCAGGATAAAGGAGGGCAAACCTTGCAAGAAGTATTCTGGGAGCAGGGCGCCGGACTGATTGCAAATGTCACTTTGAGGTCTATATCTAAGGTGACCTACATTTGAGTTGTACAGCGAATATGGGACCACCATATTGGTATCAGTTAGGCGTCTACATTAGCAATAGGACAGGTTTTGAGGTGACTTTGGGATTTAGGATTTTGGCCTCAAGAGCTTTTCGTAACGGGGCTGATGAAAGTTGAGGGTTTAAGTTGAGGGGTGCCAGGGTTTGCGCTTCAAGTCCTAGGCCTAAATTCTAAGACCGTGCTTGTGGTTCATATTACGACAAACTGGCGTTATCTGTAATGAAAAACTAATTACTCTGAGAGACCGTAGACCATTAGAGGTCTTTACTTCAGCATTCCCCTGCCAAGCCTTCAAATGTCATGCGTTGTGTGCAAAAGAATGCCAGTCTTCAGCAACGCAATACTTCTCATCTCACAACCTTAAGTTCGAGGGGGTGAGAGACGTTATTAGGGCAGGATGTTACCCTGTCAAAGATGTCTGAACTTCCGCCTGCGGCTGTTAGCTCGCTCATCTTTGCAAGCTCAGACAAAACTAGGGATGGAGAATCACATGGAAAAGAACATGGCACATGACATAGAAACTGGGAGTATATAGGGGTTAATTCAGGCATTGGCGGGTAGGGAAGCCTTAATATCATATGCAGGTCCCCGGACCATCATATTGGTAATTACGCATGCTTCCAAATTAGCGGTTTTAGGGCTTAGTAGTACAGTTCTTGCGGTTTGGTCTGGTCTGATTTACCTTATTCCCCCCTTTTCAACTTACATCAAACTCCATTTAGGAAGCCCGCTAGTTGCGGGATATCAGGCTCCGTTGTTGAGTAGGGAGCCGTATATTTTGGGTTGTTTCCTTGATTGCATGTTGGTTCTCGCCTATAGTTGCTGTTCACGGACAGAACCTATGCCCAAGGTCATGCCAGATTTTGTCCATCAACAATATGCTAGACGTGAAGTGCGGGCCATGATCAGAAGCCTAGTGATCCTTCCCTACAACCAAAACAACCCCAAGAGGAACTACATGGGAACCCCTGTGTAAACCCTAAAGCTCTCTTTGCATTCCGCTCTGGGGACTTATGGAACTTTACGTAGTTGAGTCATGAGTATCCCAGGCCCTCCAAGTATACTGCATCAAAGCGTCTCCAGACCGACCTGGACCCCCATGCTGTGGCCAACTAAGAGGTCCTGCGGGAGAGGCTTCAGCTGACCCTGTGGGGAGGTAGAATCTCCAGGAGGAGGTTTAAAGATACCGGCTTAGAGATTGTAAGGGGCCCTAAGAAACTTTGAGAAGGACTCCTTCAGATCGAGCTAGGGGATGTTTTCCCTGTTTGGCAGCCTCGGCTCTGAACATGTACGTGGCTGTGGTGAGATTTTTCATTTCCTTGCGGGAAGACGTTTGATCGACCAACACTGCATGTTCCCTTGACTAGGCTATCATACCTCCAGTGTTTTTTGTCATGTGAGGTCATGCCATTTGTGATTGGGTCAACCAGCTCGATCATACCATCTGCAACAACAGGCAGTTTGTTGAATTGTGTCTACTTGTTGAGGCCATGGACCCCATGAGATGCACATGCTTTCAAACTACATATGGCGCCCCCAGGAAAAGACAGTAGTGTTGACTAGCATGTTTGTGAGTTGAACCCATGGGTTGTTTTAACAACTCGCCGGAACTACAAGTCTTAATCAAGGCTTGTCACGGTGCTACTTAGAGGGGGCAGCATGGAAGGTCGCTGCTCAGGGAACCCACAATTAGGGTAACTAGACCGGTCCGCAGGGCGGTCGCCCACCAGCTTGCGCAGCACCACCAATGCATCTTCTGCATGGTTCCCTTGGCTTTTGAAGTCTCTGAGGCCCGTTAATCCAGAAAAGTGGGATCGACGCAGATCTGCGGCACATTCTATGATCAAGGTTCGGGGGTGCCGGGGATCAGTCCTAAGAAAATCCCAAATGGGAAGTTTTCCCTTGTCAACCTTACATAGCCCTCCCATACCTCTTAGTCTTGCCATATAAGCCTTGGATACGCTTGATTTAAGTCTCGCCACCGAAATTCATGCAGGTCAATGCCTTGACATGGAGGAGTGTAGGGAGTAGGGTCGTAATATATAAAGCCAATACCCCTTTTGAGTAGTATTGCACAGTCCTGCTACCCTCTCTTGAAAGTAACATTGAACCACATAAAAAAGGGCACCATACAAGTGCAGTCAGTTGGAATGGAGGCCGTGAGAGGGAGTCTAATCTTCAAATTCTATCACCCATATACAGACAACTTCAGGCACCCACAGGCCTTAAAACCTAACCCCTAACCCTAAAGGCTAACCCCTATGTAAACCCATAATTGCAAGGAAGCTGCGCACGTCGACTGTACGGAGGCGTTTTGGATCTTGAGACTCGAAGAAGCCTGGCTCCATGCCCAAGATTTCCAAATCTAATGGAGAATGCAAAGGAGAGGAACATCTAAAAACTAAGTCCCAGGAACCTCGAAGTAGGCTCTGGCACCCGATGCTCTCCCAAGACTAAGCCCTAAAATCATGAAAGCCTGACAGCAAACCCTTCAGAGTCTGTTCTCTGCCTTCCTTGAAACCTTGGTAAACATCTTAATTTCGGCTTCTTGGGCTTCTTGGTGTCATAAGTAACAAGCGTTAGCAATCATGTTCAGGGAGCTTCTTGTAAACCTATCAAATCTTGAAACTTCCAACCCTAAACGTAAACCCTAAGCGCTATAGCCCTATAGCCTAACATCCTAAAACCCTAAGCCCTAAACAATAAACCACAAAACAAAAAAGCTCAACCCCAAACACTAAAGCATGAACACTCAGCTCATAGGCCCCTACTACCCCCCCAGGATTTTCTCAAAATTGTGTCCAAGTAGCCCAAGTTATCCTTTAATACGCTCAATGAAGGGGCAAACCTAAGGCGGGGTAGTAGGGGAAGCTAAGCCCTAAACCCTGAACCCTAAATTGATCAAGCCCTTTGGAGCCTCGGTAGTCCCAGCAGATAAGAAGAGTACCGGGGCCCCAGGCTTGGGCGATGCTGGCCTTAGAGTTTAGTTCAGCGCTGAGGGTTTCAGGGTTTAGGGTTATTGGGCTTGGGGCTAAGGGTTCTAGGCTTAAGCTTTGGGGTTTAGGATTATGTTTTTAGGGATTTAGGGATTAGGGCTCTAGAATTTCCAGGTGGCTACCCTTACATGAGGCGCATGTAAGGTTTATATGAGGAGACTGGGAAATACTGTGGATGGAGGGACTCACACATGCTATACGCTAATATCTACTGTTCATCTGATGGTTTCTTGGGATGTTCAGATAATTCAATACTGTTGGTCTGAACATATCCTCCATGACCTTAGTTCACTTGGATACCAGCATTCCCAAAAAGTTTTGGCGGCTCGTGTACTAAGGGTCACGCTGACAAGCATAACATATGTGCAGTGATTTGGCGGCTCGTGTGCTAAGATCACACTCACAAGTTTAAAATATCAGCAGTCAGCTTCTCATGCTTTATGGGCTTTAGGATTGCAAGGGGGTAATTCAAGATCGTATTGCGAGGACCATCGCTACAGTTCCTGAGCCGTAAACCTGGATTCCTAAATCCTAAGCCTCTGAGGGCCCCCCGTTTGATAAACAGCAAATTCAGCCTGGTTGCAACGATGCTTCCCCAGGATGCGAATCCCTTCCTGGGGTTCTGGGCTGAGGATGTACTCAGTGGGGATATGGGGGATATGCGTTTTACGGTTTGGAATCGGAAATTGGGATTTACGGTCTACCCTTGGGCTCCTTTGCAGATCTTTTTGCGAAAGAGTTATATTGTACTTTTGAGGGGAAAATATAATCCCCCCCAAAAGCAACTGCAAAGGAGACGTCTGGGCACCCAGATGAGCCCCAGTGTAAGGGGTTAAGGTTTAGGGTGCAGGACTGTCCTGGGATTTGTGCGGGAGGCTATGGGGCTAAGGTTAGGCCCCAGAGCCTTGGGATAAGGTTCAGGGTTCAGGAGATGAGGTCTGGGGTTCGATGCGCAGGGTTCAGATTGCAGCAGATGATTGCAGGGACGAGGTTTACGGCTTACCATTCTTAGGATTGTGTATCTGATTTAGAGTCTGTTGGACGCAGGGCTGAGGTCGGTGAAGTTCGTCGTCCCAGCCCTGAGCACGTCATTTCATGTGTTTATAGGAGATCCTCCGTAGTTCCTTTTTGGGTGTGCCGTTTCGGTCAGGAGGGATTGTTAAAAACTGTCCAGAAGCGGACGAATCAAATTTCCAAATCCAATGCAAACAGGTTCGAGTGTTCGAATGTGCCTTGCACCGTGGCCTGCAGTTACCATATGTGGGGGCAACGCAGCGCTGCAGAAACTAAGGAGCGGATACTGTCTTAGTTGGGCTTTCAGCTGTGCATCTTAACAGATCAGAAAAGGATGGTCTAGGTACAATGTAGAGCAGAGGTGGAACGACCAGGCATACAAAAGGCAAGCCCTTCGGCAATCTCCGGACCTTGTAGGTATCGGGGCACCCTACCCCCTCAAGCAGCCAAAGCCGTGTCCTCGACAACCTCAAGTTGTTTTAGTCAAGGGTCTCCGATTTCGGGTGATCCTCAACCCTTTGTACAAAAGGAGAATGAACAATGCAGCACAGGATTCAGCCTCAAGGCGTTTGGAACCTTCCGGTAAGACTTTAGTTGGCACCTCTTCCTGTAGTACAAAGGAAGATCTGCAGTGTAAGCACCCCCAACCTTGGCCCCAGAAACACTGGATCCTTAAATGCAGCAAAGCGCTGGCCGAGAGGATTGCAAAAGAGGACAACCTGCATAGGTCAAGAAAAAAAAACAGGACTTCGAACACCCTAAATTTACGTAGTATAAGCCCATTTATGCGGAGGATCCTACTGCGATAGAACGTATCTTCCTTAGTTGAAGAGTCTTGGAAGTCCTGGTAAGCGTTGTGGGGTGGCTTAGGGATTGGCACGGAGGATTCAAGGGTTCGGGAATGGGCTTGGAGCTTAAGATGTACGACGGCTCAGGTGTGGGGAGTTTGCATAAGGAGGAGACACAGGTCAGGCCACTAGCTTCAAAGCTCACACGAGGGCAGGTGAGGTAAGCTTTGACAACAGCACCCGATCAAAGATAGAGGCATATGTTCGCTCATGCTGCTTCAAGAGATTCAGGACAAAAAGGTTTGGAACTTCCTGTTGACAGGTATCAGGGAGTTCGAAGAGTTTAGGCAAATCAGGTCTTAAAGTCTATGGGATTAGGGCAGAAGATTTCAGGTTTAGGTCTACACTGAAGGGTTTGGACATGTTTTCACATGGTTGCTACATGGCGGGCGGGCTGACTTTGGGGCAAAGTGCAGGGGTCTGCGCGTGATGAACACGCTCGATTGAGCCTGACGCCGGCAAGAAGACTGACAGTCCAAATGGGGTCTAGGGCGCCTAAATTCGCAAAGCGGGGTTCCCTTGTACAACAAGTGATTACTTATCCCGAGGTGCCGGCTAGGTTTAGGATGTTTGGAGCTTGAGGCTTAGCATTGAACTTTCTGGGAGAACTTTGCCTTGAATGCCTGAAGCCCAAAAACTCTTGCGACCTGATCGGCCCTAACACCTAGAACTCTAAGTTGAATGGGGCCCAGCCCCCAAAAAAGTCGGAACTTCCTTTAGCAAATAAAGCCTGCAAAGTGAGGATAGCTGAGCTCATTCCTAAAACGTGCAGACTTGACCTCAACTGTCAACATCTTCACCACCAAGCCCCGAGTCCCAGAGCCCCAAGATCCTACTGTAACCCGATTTGTAGCATTCCTCTCTGAAAACACTGGGTACATGTACCGTATATACGCACATCCTAACAACCTCCTTACCTCCCCTGGTTGGATATGGTGAAGACTGAGCATTATTCTACTTTTTTGGGCTTTAAAAAAGGATATTAACAAGCTTTGAAAATCTATTCAACAATGACCCAGCAAAAGGTGATTCTCTCGCCTTCTGGCAATCCTCGCTCGGCTTGCGGCCCCCAGACGTGCGGATCACGGCCGTGCTGTACCGAAGCTCCACGCCTGATCTTCACGGTTTACGGTTTACGGTTTAGGGTTTCCTGTCACGTTTAAGGTTGAGGGGGAGTTATAACGGAGTAATTAATGTGGGGATTGATATTTAGGGACTGGCTCTCTACCTCACTTCTTGGTGATGGAACCTACTACATTATGGAGGGTTGTGGCCATTGGCCTGGCTGGTGCTTGATCTTAGCCTAGACCCAGGCTGGCACAGGGCGAAACGCTAGTAGTATCGGAAGAAAACATTCCTAGAGTATGGAATAGTACCTGCTCATAAATTTGGTGTTTCCGTACTTAGATCTTGACTTACCGGTGCTTAAGGGGGAGTGGAGCAGTGGATCCAGATAATCATTGTACGTAATCCCTCGGAATAAACCCTAGTTTCACTCATCCCCGCCTCCTTGAGCACCACCAGTAAGCCACTAACCCCTATACACACTAAATACCATACTAGCTTCCATCTTCTTTTGCAGTTTCCCGGCGGTTATGAGTAAGGTGAGTTAGCCAAGGTAGAACCAAGTAGTTACTAAGTCAAAGGAGCCTTCAAGTAGAGGTGAGGCTGCAGGGTGTTGAGGGACAATGGACTTAGGTAATAGATTTCGATTATATCCTGTACCAATCCCGTATAATAAGAGCAACCCTTTCAAATTAGGTTCCCTCCTGACTTGGTAAGTCCAGGGCCCCACAAAGTATGGATAGGGCTTGGGTTGGGGATATGAGTCCTTTCTGGAACGACCATGAGGAAAGGGCTAGGATTTCATAAGAGTTTGGAGGTAATGGTTGGGTTGCTGAGGTGTTGCAGTGCCCTAGAACGTTGCATGCATGTGTTTCCCTTTAAGCCCTGTCATCCTGAAGCAAGCCGATCCTGGAAAAATGGGCAGGGCCCATCATGTCCTCAACGCCCTGAATTACAAACTCTACACCTTCAACCCATGCTGTCCAAACCCTTAGGTCTATGGTGCAGAGTCCAGAGACAAAACCACAGAAACAACGAGAAGACGACAATCAGCAAACAGGGCACCGTCAGGTGTCGTCACTGTACCCGAATCCGCCTTTGGCGGTAGCACCTCGGACATGGGCGTTAGCAGAGTTGTACCTCCGCTGTGGCGGTCTTTTTTTTTGGCATTCTGTCCCTTGCGCCATACATTTTTTTAATTTAACAACATAAAATTTGTAAAGCCTGTTCCAGAGATGTAGGACGTCCATGGTCCAGGGGACTGAAGTTAGGGTGCAAGCCCTGTCTCTTGGTGAACACGAAGCTTCGCCATGTGGCAGTCTTCATCAGCGAGAAAGGATCCCTTTGGACAGGTTTCTCTGCAAGAGGTCTACCTTTTTGGCTGTTGCTTTGCTGAATCCTAAAGCCTTAGAACTTAGATCCTGAAGCCTCAAGCCCTAAACCTGAATCATGCATCTCAATCACTGAAGAGTGCAATGTCTGGGCCATCTGGGAAATTGTTAACATGACTGCACCTTAGACGTGGGAAGCCGATGTAAGGATTGTACTGCCATCGCATGCCAAATATGAGCGCACCTAACCTTAAATCCCAAACCCCAGCCCCCCGATATATTCAGAGGGCTCACAAGGTGAGGTAGAGCAACAAACATAGTGGAGTCTACAACAAGGATCCTCGAGCCCACCTACCTTCATCCCACCTTTTGAGCCCCCTGACATATCAAATCTTGGGTGACATGGGATAGCGCGCCTCACGCGTGATCTTGACTTCCTGGGCCGGCACTGCTGCCGTGTTTGGTAGAGTGTAGGGCTTAAAGTGCGCACTGGGGCTCTACGGCTATAGGCAATACCTGCTACAATGGGCCTAAGTCTACAAATACTACCTACACTGGGCTTTTCGGAGCCTTAAGGTTAGGGTTCAGGCTTCAGTTTCAACGTTTCCGGATTCATCAGATTCCGGGGTCTGGGGGTTTAGGGGCAGCCATTGTGCTGCAACATGCCCACACATTCACTGCAGTACTCATGAGGCATGCAGAAATAGCCCTCGGGCAAGTCTTGAAATCGAAGCACTGCGATATAGCACCCAACGAACAGCGAACCCTGTGTAGCTCTTAAAGCAGACCAGCCTCAAACCGCAAGACAAACTTTATCAGCCTTACTCATTGCAGCAAAAGCGGTTTGTCTGAATTTGGGGCCCTTACGCGTCGTGAAAAACTCCCGTATCCGTACACCCTGAACCCTGAGCCCTTCACCAAAACACTCTAGAACTTCCAGACTGAACCCTCAACCTGACTTCTAAACCCTCGACGAGGCCAAGAGTCATACTTGGCTTTCTGGAGGTTAAAAATCAATGACCACAGCAGCGTGCAGCACAGGAAAAACATGCACGCAGGCAGCCATAGCGGCGCCAGCAAGAACAGCCTCACCAATTGCTGGGTACCCCCACCCGGTAGCAGTCTTTAACCAGAGTTATACTGAGGGCGTTCTATCATGACACTGCAAATGTTCTCCAACTGCTACCGAGTGGGGGCAGGATCCAACTGACAAATTGAATTCAAGGACTGGGCAGTTTCAGAACTCTACTCAAAACCAGCCCGCAAGCGTGGTGATAAACCCTCTGATGAGGTTTGTCATTTTAACTGAAGGGCCCTCTACAACCCTGCGTCATGAGACGGAATCAAAATACAAATGTGTTATGTATGTATATACTCATAGAACAAACGGAGTTATCAAAATGAGGGCTGTAAATACGGGCTACAGGGGCTAAAGGATTTAAAAGAACGTTGAGAGGCTCCCAAATCTAGATGGGAGAGCCCTTCCCAAAATCGATACGGAACCTGAAACTGGCCACTTCGACTACTGTCCGTTCGGGAGGCGCCTATGCGGGGTTTGATATTAGGTTGGGGGAAATTGCAGGTTTGAGAAAGAGAAGCCCGCACGCATCTTCAGGCAGAGAGGAAACTTGTTTTGACATCCCTTTCCCCACAATTGAAAACCTACCCCCACCCCTTCACATACGGTGTGATACGACTGAAAGCTGGGTTTTGGCGTATCGCCGACCAACAACACGGTACAACAATGTCCCAGTACTTGGTGGGGCTGGAATACTTATCACCTACTTGCTTGCGCGCATATTACGTCTCACCAGTCTCCTGGGTAGCCATAACCGGCTAATGACAGTTCTGAATAGGTGGCAAGTGCTAAAAGAGCATAAAAAAGAGGCAGCGTGGGCAAGCGGCCAAACGCTGTCAGCATAATGCAAAATCAAATGGTTTAGAGGAACCCATGTCTAAGGGTAAATTAGGGCTTAACTAGGACCTAGGATAATTCCAATGCCTGATGGACCCCACGTATAAGGGCCCATACTAGCCGCACATGATTTTCACCTTGGACAGGCAGAACTGGCTGAAGATTCTTAATTTCAAAGCCTGAAATAAGGCAAGTTTAGGACCATTTCCTCTCCAGCAAAATTTTGGAGCGAGGACATTAGACTTTGCCCTGCCAAAATCCTAAGCCCTAAACTGAATGTTGCCATCCACGCAGCAAAACAATCTGGCTGCCCCATTCCTCGGGTGTGCTTGCTTTGAGGGATGCTGGACATTGTACTACTAGTATATGGGGACAAAGGGGTATACAGAATACAACATATATGTATATACATATACATATATGTGTATATATCTATATATATATATACATGCTTGGGCTTGTTCAGGCCCTTGCGAAGGATCAACCATTGGGAATACACTCCCTTAAATACATATCCTAATCGAATGGGGATCTACCTTATTACCGAGCTTGTGGACAAACATTTTCAACAAGTACTATATCCCTTTCATATCCCCTTCGCTGCCTTGCTGTAACCTGAATATCTGTTCTTCCTTGCAGTTTGAAATGACCACCCCACACCCCAAAAAAGGTTAAGTTATGATCTGTCGAAACCAGTCAACGAATCAAGCACCTCAAGCCCAGTGCCAATGTCCTACACTTAACCCTAATTAACCCTGTATTCTAAACGCGAAATCATGAACCCTGTGGCCACGTGCCACCAGGATTCCGCCAAGTACTGAAGCTGGGAAACCGACTCCATGCCCGCTGCAGGGCGACACAGAACACTAAACTCCAAACCCTGAACCCTAGTTGTCAAATCAGGCCTTTAGGGTCCACAAAGATGGTTCGGAAAAAAAATGTTCAAAAGATCCGTGAGTAGTGAAAGAAGTTCATTGGGTTTCAGTCTTTACTTGTTCCATGACCCGAGCTTCGTGACCTACAATACAGTAGCGTGTTGATTTGTAGCCAGAGCAATCCCGGGCTGCCAAAAAAAAACACCTCAGCAGAACCTTGCATGGAGACCTATATATGCATAAGAACATGTGTGGGTAGCCATATAACCATAATTTTAGGACATTCCCTGTTGAGATGATTAACACTTCTACGGTCGACTTCAGGTCCCCAAGCCGTGTACACATGCCTCATGATGGTGAGCTGCGGTTGGTCACTGAGCCAACGGCTGCAGGGTGTAGGCTTGCGGTCTAGGATTAAGGCTTGTAGATACGCCATGCTTTTCCAAATTGTTGCATGACTCTCCGACTGTATCCCTACTTGGAGGCACATGGTAGCTAGACTTAAAGGGAGACAGATGCCTGCCGTAGAATCACACTGACGCAGTGATGTAGAAGACTGAATAATGACCAAGCGTATGGCCTGGTAATCTTCATCTTGCTGCTATATATGTATAATGTACTTCCGACTTTAGTGAGTCCGGCTCCTACATCAGATGCTGTTTGTCTAAGACTGCTTGTGAAAAGAGATGACGACATAGCTCAACCCGTCAGTACCTAAGACCTTTACCATCCGTCACATGGCTAACGTAGCCAACGTGAAGGGTGACGGGTTAGGGTTTACGATGGAGGGGGGAAGGCTTAGAATCTGGGGTTTTGGGGTTAAGGCTAAGAGTTTGGCATCAGGGGCTGAGTTTTGCCTAACCCCCAAAATGCCTCAGCTCACCAAGCTCTATTTGAGGCTACCAAGATTTGAGCTCCAGGTTTATGATAATATTTGGAATGTTGTTGGAAACTCCCATTTGAAAGCCCAGCATCCCGAGGCTTTCAGAAGCCTATCCTTGCCTTTGCCGGTGAAAGAACCTAGGGGTGGGAATTTTAGGCGGGTCAGGACAGAACACTCCACCGGCCTCTGTCAGACGGTTGCAATGGCGATCGAACTTCCACGCCGCAACCCGGGGCCACATGTACCAGGACCTGGGGGTATCGAGTTTCGGAGTAAAGGATTAAGGCTTTTGATGCATAGGATGTAGTATTGGAAACTCCAGAACCTGAACCATGCTGCTTATGTGAAAAAGGGTATGTTCCAAGGAGGCGCCTTTCCCTAGGCGCCAGCCTAGACCCGGAAACGGGGAAAGGTATAAGGGTTATTCTAGGTAGCTAACACCAGCTCCCGGTAACCGGACCTAAACCCAACACGCCTCGCAAGGAACAAGCGCGTCAAAGATGAAGCTGAGCTGCCACCTGCAGGTTTAGGCATCAGGGATGAGGGGCTAGCTGTGGGTCTCTAAGAGTCTAAGGCTTAGGCTTTCATCCATAAATAACACCTGCATTGGGCCTTAAAGTCTACAGATTATGATATTTGGAGCCATGAGGATTTCGGCTCCCTGTACCTGAAAGGTGTGTTTTGAATGGTTGAACCAACCCTGTGGGTCAACGAGGCTGAAGGTTTTAGGCTTTAAATTTGAAGCCTTAGGGTTTAGGGGCCCAGGGATTACTCTGAACAGCCTTTGGTGCCTAAACGCAGAGGGAACTACGGAATTTGCCCAACGCAGGCGGAGAAGTCTTCAGGCCCAACTTCGGGGGTTCAGGAAATTGAGATAACCACAAGCTAACCCCAACATTCCGACCATATACCTATGATATGGCTACAAGGTCTTAGTTGTTGGGGGTTGGGGTTACCGTATGCCTCTTCACCTTTCCCTGGGCTGCAAAAATGCTGCGGTCTTTGCACAACTAGGTTCCAACTATGTTGATTTGATCTCCAGTGCGAGGTTTGTTTGATTAGAAAGGATTGTGAGAATTCGCCTCCTGTTTACATAAGAATGATGACGCCGCTTGGGGAGTACGGTTGGGTTTGGGATTGGGGTTTGGGCTTGCGGGGTTGGCCACGTTTTTGAGGTGAAGGCGAAGAAACAAAGGAAGAAAATGGGCAAGTAGCATGGGAGGCCTGTGTGCATGATGCGGCTTATTGGCGTTTATAGCTACTCCGCTAGCCTCTAACCCTCAACCCTCACTTCCTAAACCCTTACCAACTTAGACCCTGCATCCTAAGCCAACTGTCCTAACCTTAAACCCTATGTACTTTCTTATAAGATTCAAACCCTAACCAAACCTTAACCAAATCCTCACTGTTCAATACAGCCCCCAGAATACCATAACCCTTACCCCCAGAACCTAATACACCCCAAGCCTACACCACACACCTAGATGCGACGGCCTAAGCCCTAAACTCTAAGTCTACAACCCTGACCCATGGACCCTAGACCCTGAATCATAAGCCTGTACCCAAAACCCTAAACGTTTGTCCCAAAAACCCCCCAAAAACCTTAGGCGAGCTGCTGTTCGGCTCCCTCAGGCTCGGGATTCAACGCGCAGGAGAGATGTACAGATTTCGCCCGGACCTGAGAAGGATAGGGTTTAGGGTTTTAGAGGTTAACAGCTGTAGCCCGGACCTGAGAACGAGGGAGGCTTTGTATAAAGGAGCTGATAGCAGGATATATATAAGGATGTGTAGGGACATATTTATGGATGATGTTCAGTGTTCAGGGTCTAGGTTTAAGATTAGGTTGTTGTTGGAGGTTATGGCTTGGGTTTCCCTAAATAAGAGAGGCTGAAGAAACCCGTGGGACATGCAGGCATGATAAGGGAGTTTTAGAGGCCGCACTTGTGCGGAAAAACCCTGCATGATCCCAAGCAACCTCATACCTTACCTTGGGAAGTGAGGGCGGCTTGGGGATTCGGCTTTCAAAGCTACATGGCTGTAAGACTGCTAGGGTTCGTGTTGGAGGTTGATGAGAGATCAGGGTGGAGAATGTTGTGACTTGCCTCAATTAGGGATTTGGGCATCGGCTATTACTGTTCAGACAAAACGGATTCCACGATTCTCAGAAAGAGCAAGCTTTGCATTTGAAGCCGCATCTGCCCGGCATCCTTTGGCCGAACCAACGCAGAGTCCGAGTCCAGTAGAATTGGATCTTGGGGTATACGATGCTAGATTACAAGGATCCAAAGTGTACTTTTGGTAATGTGTTAGGCATTAACATTCGCCCCAAGCAGCCAGTATGGTGTAGGGACAATGCTTTGGAATGCGTTGGGCCTTTCCTTGACAGAATCTAAAACTTGCTGCACAAAACGCTGTGACCTTAAGTATACCATGCTACCACAACGCTGGGGTTTAGGTGTGTACATGTACACATTCACACCTGGTCATGCAGGATTTTCTTCATCAGCTGTAGACGCCCTTCGCAGAATGCAATGCCGCATGCCTACTAGGTACCAAGCAATTATCTGAAGCTCGTCCGCACATAGTCTAGGCTGCTAGGCCTTGGGCACCTGGACGCCCGTGCTAAATTGTAGCTGACAACCCAAACATATTAACGCTACGGGACGGGAGCCCGCAACAGAGTCATAAACACGCTTATAGGGGAGTTGTTATGTGCACGCACGGACCTCCAAGTATTCGTAGATCCTGATAGGCACGTCAATCGGAAATCTTCCTAAGTCTACCGCACCACACATTCCTCAAGCCAGAACATGTACCCAGATAGACTGCCTTTAATAACCACCCCACTGCAGTTTAGGTGAAACTTGTGAATCAGTGGTAGTCGTTGTGAAACATTCGGTTACGTACTTTAACCTATCGGAAAATTATGCTATGGTTGTATAGTTAGTATAGTTGCCATGCAGGATGTTTAGGATCAACAGTTAGTAAAGCTTGCCGAAAGCCCCTTTTTTGCCCCACCCGCCAAGCTTCTTTTGTTGCCAATGCAGCGTCGAACGTTTGTGCAGCTGAAGTCTTTGCTTCTCAGTAGTGCACAATTGTAGACTCCACCGGGGCAACCCTGCAACCTAAATCGTGAGCCTTCTTATTGGTGAGGAATGCCTTCTGAGTGAATCTTCGGGCCAATGCTTGAATACTGTAAAAAACCAACATATGAGCTGCTTGGGTAGCTGCCTACAGGAACAAATTAAGGGAGAATCTTGGGGAGCGGGGTAGTACAGAGGTGGTAGTTACGGAGCCCAGACTAAGAACCAGCTTTTGGAGCACAGGGCTTCAGAGCTCAGGACTTATTTGGGCCGAAGGTAAGGGCCTAGGGTATTTCAAATTCAGCCTTGCAGCATCATTTACAAAACCTTGGTTCAAACTTTGAACTCTTTATTTCTGCGTACTTCGCACCTCTGGGGCAAGCTTAGCATCTACGCAAAATCTACAGGATTCAGATCCGCTGGAGGTTTTCTCAGCTGTCTGCTTGTGAGTGGGAAATGAAGGAATGCCGGGAGCAATTACCACGGGAGATAAGGGTCTCCAAACTGTCTCAGGTTCCTTATCACAGCGATTTTATGTATATTGGAATATACGAGTGAGGGACCATGTCTGGTTTGTAAACTACCAGATGCTAGCTTAACAAGCCGTCTACGCCTGACAGTCAATCAAACTTTCATAGTAGTTCAAACTGTATTCAGAATAACATAGCGTTATCGTTATCGCCACTGCGTCTTGTTCCTTCATTCCCGGCTTGCGAATGCCTCGTGGCATGCAGCGAGAGGGGGGGTAAGTGCCCTCCATTGCAGGCAATCATGGCTTGGAAGCTTGCCATGTGTCTAACGTAAGGTTTAGGGCTTGGGGGTTGGTCAGGTGAGCGTTCAGGGCTCCCAGGGGCGTCGCGACCTTTGTACCATTAGGACCCGCTGGGATTCTAAATAAATGTAACTACTGTGCATGTATAATAGCGCTTGCCCTTCCAAACCCCGTTGATCGAGGCATATAGCCTGTACCAAAATTCTATCCTTAGCAGGGTATATTGCTCCAAATAGGATCCCCACTAACCTAAGAAAAAAAGCGGCCATTTTTCAAAAATCTAGTTCTATATGGGAAAAGGGACCCAAAAATGGGACAAGGGGCCCACTGCAGATCCTTAGTATGCTTCAGACTATATCGGCCCCTGAACCCTAAATCCTATGTTCTACAAATACAGTGATTTGGAAGTCTCGGGTTCTTTTGAGGGAACGTGGCTTCTGACCGCAAGCAGAAGGACACCTCTGCGAGAGCGTTTGATCGGCCATGTCTGCACACCAGAGTCCCATAATGCGAGGTGTAGGGTTTCGGATTGGGTACTCTCTCCCCCTCACAGTAACAGCCGGCTGTATATACTCATATTAAGAAAAGTTTGCCCGGCTGTTGCTGAACGGGGCAATATTTAAATTATTAGTAAGAGTGCTATAAGAACCGCAAAGCTGTACAGCACAACTAACCACGCACTAAGGATATGTCATTTCAGGTTGAGGGCTGGGGACGTATAGGGCCCGAGTTGCTAGTATAGATGCCTCTCAAAGACCTCAGATCCTGAAACGTGAGTCCAGCTTCTGTGTGAAGAATCCCCATCCCAAGGGGCTTGAAATACCTAGGTAGTGCACAGTTGCGTGTTTGGGGTTTAAGGTTTGGGGTTTGAGATTCTATTGGACCTTCTGTTCTAGATACCTTGCGGACTTCGTAGGACTACCGGGGCACTTGGATCCTTATGAAGGAGATGAACCCTCCTTCGAGACTCCGGCACGAGGAAGAGCCCAGAAGAGCCCAATACTCCTTAGTGAAGGAACGTACTGAACATCAAATGAAGATCCCTCATGTGCTTTCCCTACTTTCCGGTGGCACACGAAAACCCTATCAAACAAACACAGCATTGCCAGAGGGAACTGCAGAAAAAAAAAAAAACTGAGACGAGGTATAGCCCTGAATGGATCTGCTTAGTTGAGGAATGTACTCTGAATAAGACTAAGACTCGTCATATGGTTTCCCTTAGCTTACATGTATTCCCCTTTGATATCGCACTCCTGGGTTTAAAGCACATTCTAAGCAAAAATGTGGGCTTTCTGGGACTGCGACAGAGAGGAAGAGTGATGCAGAGGCACCGCCTCCTCAAGCCCTGTGTCAGGTAAAGCTCTACTCAAGTAGCAGGGTTTTGGGCTTAGGGCTCAGAGATTTAAAGGTTCTGTCATGAAATTATGTGCTTAGGACTTCGCGTTTGGAGGTTCGGGGTTTATGGCCTTAGTCTGCGACGTCATCCTTCACTGTCCACCCCATGCAACATATTTGGCAAGCCATAGCCCTTCCCAAAACACCCCCTGGACTGAACCCCTGGATCCTAGACCTGACCCCTTTAAGCATAAGCCTATACACTCTAAACCCTCCAGATTAGAAGAATGAGCCCCTCTGGATAGCTGTCAATACAGCGCGAGTGGACATTCTAGAGTGGATGAAGGAAATCTTGCACCACATAGAAGCCCAACATACTGTTGTTATTGCGGTATAGTATAGGCTATATAAGGTGGTGAAAGATTGTCTATGTCCACAGTAGGCTGTGGCTGCAAGATGTGGCTGTCGCATTCACCGTCTTATAAGTACGTACTTTGGGGTATCGGTTGCATGGGCATTGTGTGCCAGAGCTCCCCGTACGAAATCTGTAGTCTTCTTGTTGAAGGCACCCAAAAACTTGAATTGTTGCAAACCTCCCTGCCGCTCTTAGTCCTAGTCATTAGTCACCGAGCAGGGACGTCCAGAATTCCCGTCACACCTGAAGGTTCATGCGCCTTAGTACCGCAACTCCAACTAAGGTCATACCCTATTCTCAGGGTAACAGACATAAGCCCAGTACGGAGGATTATATGTGAGCGTAAAGGCTCAGTTATAGGTGGCTACGAAGTCCCTTGAGCCTTGAATTAACCCTTCTGCATCCGACGGGTGAATCAGGGCACCCAACCTTTCGGAGTTTCTCACAACTACCCCAATGGCATCCCTAATACTAAGCCGCATAACCTGCGTATAAGCCCCATACATATCCCTAGGGTCCTTGTGCAGGTGGGTGTTTCCCCACAGGAAAGCCTATATTATATAGCCCTTATATAATCCGAGTCTCCTGACATAAGCCTTTCATGGGGCTCACTCATGTACGGATACCCGCCAGCTAACTCCCCACTTGAGAACCCTATGCCACTTTTCATTTACCCAATTCCACCCTATAGATCCCTGTCATTTACTGATCCCTGCCCTCAAACTATGGATCTTCCCTGAGTGTATGGCTCCGAACAGGAGAGCAAGTCTCTGCTGTGAAACCGCGAGCACAACGGCCCGCAACGGTCGTGCTCCTCTTCGGAAGCACTTAGCAGCCTTCCCAGGG
This sequence comes from Symbiodinium pilosum, assembly GCA_905231905.1. Classification (NCBI taxonomy): domain Eukaryota; class Dinophyceae; order Suessiales; family Symbiodiniaceae; genus Symbiodinium; species Symbiodinium pilosum. The sequence goes on from CAJNIZ010035558.1 coordinate 60,168, forward strand.
AGCCCGCTGCCCCCTAAGAAACAATAGGGGGTTGTACAGGGTTGAGGGGGTATAAAGTACTTCAAACCACATAAAGGAACCCAAGGGGTCTGGCTCCCTTGGTCCAATCCCTTGGTGCTGCAAGGGTTTGCAGATTTTAGGTTTTGGGAGCTTATTCTATCGGCTTCCATTCCCTCATTCCCTACTCAGCACCCGGGAGTCCAAGAAATCCGCCACCTCCTCACCGTCCCCGGTGAAACTTCTAGATTTTCGCGGCCTGGATTTACTGGTTCGGGGTGCAGTGCTTGGGCAGCACAGCGCAGCTAGACTCTAGGCTCTTTCTCGGGATTGTCGGAGGCAAAGTCACCTAAACCGTACGGTGCATGCTTGGGGCTTTGCTCCAAGGTCTTCACTCCATTGGTGTAGGGTTTACGACTTATGGTCTAGGGCTCGATCATCTGGAACGCCACGTTACTCAACAAGAAAAAACTATGGTTACCGTACCCTAATAAGCGAAAACGCTAAATACCCAAACTTATAATCTGCGGGTTTAGGTTTTCCAGCCGATGTGAACGTGCAGGGAACGAGAAACAAGTTGTACATAATGACTGCTCCCTAAGCGCTACTGCTTCAAAACCCTAGAGCCTAGGCCCTGCGCACTCTGTAGCCCATAATGCCCATAAAAAACTTAACCCCTAAGCCTTAAAACCTTAGACCCTAAACCCTACACTTTGAACATCAAGCCCAACTCTAAAATCCGAACCCTCCAACCCTGAAACCCTCAGCTACCGGGGCCGTGTTGTGGAGTTCTGGCTGGCATTCGCTATGCAATGAAGCGCCGAGGCGGAGCCTCGCAAAAGGGTATGTACGGTTTAGGGTTTGGGATTTGGCGTTCAGGGTTTCGGGTTCAGGGCTTCGAGCTCAGGAATATGGTCTACGGTCTAGCAAATTCGCTAAGGCCGTGGTAAGCTCCACGTTCGCATACAAAAGAAATCATGTCAAGGCTAACTCTCGTAACCCTGCAAACCCCCAAAGGGAGGAGAAAACGGCCACGGACTTCAACTTACCTCTCATAAAAGGCACGGGTAAAGCCTTGTCACTTGCAACAAATGGTTCTGGTTTCTGGGTTTAGAGGTCTATGCTTTATTTATGGCTTACAGCAAAGATTTTTTTTTTAAAAAAAAAGATGCAGCTTAGAAATTGCGGGATTTATGCTGACATTCTTTCTTCCTAGGTCTGGGGGCAACAGGATACTGATGTTCCAGCTTGCTGGCTTCTACTGGAGGGTTTCCATTGGACATGTGCGGGTCATCTAGTGATTGTACAATAATTAACATGTAGGGCTCAGCGTGGAGGTATTGGTGTTGAGGGGCTGTGGGCTTTGGGGAAATTGGGCATCACAAAATTCGAACCCAGGGATAAATAAAGAGAAATACATAGTATCTACACATAATATATATATACATACACATTACGCTCAGCGTCTAGGCGTCAGGGTTGAGAGATTTAAGGAATTTGCGTCTGCAAGAGTGCGGTGATGTGTGTGCATATATATATATATACATATAAAAAAGACATATAAATCTACACGTACACATGGCTCAGCATCTATGCTTCAGAGTTGAGGGGCTGAGGGATTCCGCGAAGTTGGGCTTAAGACATTGGAGCCCCGGGTTCCTAGCTGCAGGTGCAGGTTTACAAGCTTAGGTTTTTCTTGGGGATTCCATTAACTGCTTTCGTCTGATCTCTAAGTTATTGGGTTTTGGGTTCGTCTTGGGATACGACAGAGGCTTGAACTATCCTTATATCTCATTTAGTTTTAGTACAATGTAAAAGACGTTATCCGAATCAATGGCCCTTGTTCAGCGCGTTGGGCTTTAGCTTCTTGGGCGATGTTGTAGCTGGGAAACAACCATGAAGATGTTGAAAACTACCTAGGTTTATTACATGACACTCATGTTATCTGCAATAGGAACCAACCAAAAACCGAGGCCTGACCCTAGGGCTGATTTGAAATGCCCTCCCCGGCTCTAAGAAATAGCTTATGATTTTGGAGGGTCCTGCCCCGAGGTGAGCTATAATTTTGGGGTTGAGAGTCTAGGGCTTCAGGGTCCAAAGCTTCGGAATTTCAGCTTTTGATTTCTGTCACTCCAACAATTAATGCTCAAGGAGAAGCGGCCTTGTCAGGGTTCACAGACACGTAGTGAGGTTTGGGCTTTGAGCCCTGAAGCTCAAAGCTTTAAATCGGCTGGCTTTGCTCCAAAAGCACCTTCAGGCGCTTGAAGTCTGACTCCTTAAGGTTGCCGAAAGGCGTTTGACTTCGGGCCAATGAGCACGAAGGAATATTCCCAAGATGGAAGTCACCGAGCGGCAGCTGAGATCAGCTCAACATCAGCTGAGATCAGCTCAACATGACAGTTTTTCACCAAGTGCAGCAGCCATCTATGATCTGGGCACGAGATAACGCTATATACGCCTTAGCACTCTGCAAATTTAGGAGAATCAGTACGCCAATCTCCTGTTGCATGCTCTTTCAAGGTGTGCATCTCTTGTGGGTCTTGGATACGGGGAATAGAAATGGGGTCACAACGGGAGTTATGTAAATTTATTGCGGGTGCAAGCGGGCCTGTCTCGGGTCGCTATGTCTTGCCGTGTTGCACGCGAAGAAATGAGATATAAAACGAATCCTGCGCTACTTTAAGTCCCTTAACGCCCGCGCCAGGGAATTACAATACTTTAGGGGTCCTAGATGGCGCAGGATTGCTGTCCTTTGTGGGGGGGTCTACATGGGGCTCCATGCTTAGGTTGGGCGAGGATAAGGGATTAAGGGCTTCAATTTCTCAATCTGATATGTGGCACTTGGTGTTTCGATCTTTTCAGAAATTGGGTTTCCAAGCATTAGGGACCCTTATGTAGGAGCCCTTATAATAGGGATTGGGGTCTATATTGGGCCTCCAAATTTTTGCACAATATCCGATTCATTAAGAAAACATGTTACTTCAAGGTACCCTCAGCTGGCCTTGCAGAGTCCATCCCGTGACCGGACCTTAATTTAACCGCTAAACCCCCAAGAAACACTAAACCTCAGAGGCTCTAAGACCTAAGCCCCAAAACCTAAAGTAGCAACCCCCAACCTGAAGCGCTAAATCCCTCGTCCCCCGAAGCCTCCAGCCGAGACTTCTGCCATGCCGGCCACTACCGACCCGATACGGTTGGAGCACTCCTTTGGTGAATAGTGAAGGTTTAGGGCTGAAGAAGGTTTAGCATGGTTTGGTTTCAGGATTTGGGGTCTGGGGCTCATAAGGGCTTGCAATTTATCGAGAATGTATGACTCAAAGCGGATGTGCAGTTATCCCTGCCGTTGTGCAACCTAACCCTAAGACAAAATTGGTGTTCCATGAGGGCCATCCTGAAAGGCGCCAAAACCAGATTCAGAGCGAGGGATGGCGTGGAGGCTGCCATAGTCCTGATGTGGATGGATTAATCATGACTACCCCCGAAATAAAGGACATACATAAATATCACGACCTCTGTATACATCAATGCAGTTATCCCCGCGGTACAAGGCACTGAGAGTTCAGCAGGATGTTCTAAGATAAAAATCTCTAGGTCTGAGTCTCAAGACCGTGAACGCACCTGAAGTCACGGCCTGGGATTTAGGCTTTACGATTTTGGGCCTGCGGCCTTGGGGTACTTGCGTGGCATGTAGTCAGGACCGAACGCCACACAGGTATCTAGGGCCCCACGCAAGTCTATAGTCTAGAGAAAGATCTACAAACATCAATGTATCCTGGGCCATCAAAGGAAATTCAAATATGAATAGATGCGCATAATGCTGGCAACCCTATGGGTCATTCTGGCGGCGCTAACCCCCAAAAAATGAGATCTGAAGCAGCCAAGACCTTCTACGGAGGTATTAGACCCTGGTTTGAAGGCAACATCACACTTACACATGCGTATTGAAAACAAGCTACTTGAAATGCAGAAAGTTTGGAGTTATCTTGTCTATGAGCTACCGTCTGGGGGTGTGGTCTGGTGAGACCCCCATAGCCAAGGTTTTGACACATTGCACCATACATAATACATATATATATATATACACACACATACCTGGTGCTTCGTACCACAGCAGGGGATCAAGCAATGGATCCCTACTAAAGTGGCCCCTAAAGAAGCCCTATAACGAGTTGTCATGTATTGCCGCATCCGAGCTTTAATTTAAGGACCACTCAGCACCAGGGATTATTGTAGGGACTTTGGCGGGCATAGCAAGGCGTACGCTACAATGGTTCGGGCGCGAGTCTGCACCAGCCGTGGCCGTTGCGCCACACATTGCTGCTGCGTTTGAGAGGTAGGCGGCTACCTTGCGCCGAAGAGGGTGTATGGGTTGCACAGGCAGTATGTGAAGAACAGAAGGCTCATACAGTATGTAGGGAGTACGAGGGCAATTTTGTTTTAATCTTGAGGGTTGAGAGAAGGATTACGTAGGCAGCCACTTTGTCTATATCAACTACAGCCAATTATTTCCCCATGTGATTAATGGACATGGGTTCCTTATTTGCGACTACATTAGGGACCACACTACACTACAAGAGGGAACCCGATGTCCACTGTGAAGGGTCTCTTAACAAGGCTGATATTGACAGCAGCTCAGATGCCAGTTGGCCTGGTTTTGTTGCCAGAGGCCACATGTCAACTACGTAGCTCGTCGTCACGCATGTTCAGAAAGCACTGGAACGGGGACGGCATCTCTTTATGACTGTCCCTTGCAATGATTGCCAAACTCTACACCCGGCTTTGTAGGGAATGAAGGAGTGGACTGCTACAGCAGCCCCTCTCTCACTCCTAAGCACCAAGGATAACATGAAACCTAAACCCTGAGGAAGTACAGCCTGCAGACAGGGATTGAAGAGGTGCCGCTGAGGATGATATGGCTTCTGACTGGTGCTTGAACGGGAGTGGAAAAGGCATCACTGTATGCAAGGTCCGGCGTTTGAAGGCTTACTGATACTTAAAGGGAGGTGGACAAGAGCATGCGAGCCAATACTTTATTTAGAGGTTTCGGGCTAAAGACTTACAGGTGCTCAAGCGTAAGTCGACAAGAAAATGCGCGCCCCTGCTGTAGTTGCAGTTTCTGTGGCTTAAGGTTGAGGGCTTGCTGATGCATTAAAGGGAATGGAAAAGACATGGAAGCCATTACTGGATCTAATGCCTATAGGGTTTACGTAGGGTCTAGGGCTTATGATAGCTTCATGGGGCAGTCGGGGAGCAAACATAAGGGCTACTATGGAGGTCTGCGCAGGGATAAATGGAGGGATCCATTCCCGCACTCTAGTAAAACTATTTGGGACCTCATTGGCAATCTTAAGCCCTAAACCATGCGGGCTCGGGGAAACCTCGACGCAGAATTCTCTTGGAACCCAAAGGGTGCACTTAGCTTCGGCGCTCTACATGGCTCTCCGCTGCTAAAGCGGGCAAATTTGGATCCTGTTGCGGTTGTATAGGGGCACAGGATTAGTCGGACATATATTCATAATATGATATGTATATGTGGTTCATGGAAAGGGAGCTTGAGTGTTTTCGAAACTATGCAACTAGCCATTTACGGGGGTCCTTGAAAGGTCATATCAGGTGGTTTAGCAACAGCCGCATCTCCTATAGTCAGGCTTGAATTTTGCGTGGTGCCGAATTTGATGACCCAGATCTTGCAAGCTGTGGATGAGACTTTTTGTTGTCGAGGAATGGAGTGTGGATCCCGGTAACAGATCTGATATAAGCCATAAGCACGCCTTGCATAAGCCGTGCCTTTATTCCTTACAGTCAATAGACCATGAGCCCTGAAAAAAGGGAAAGCCTTGTCATGAAGCCAGGCTATAGTATGCTCAACGGCTCAACTCGAATGAGAACTCCTTGAATTCTTTTTTCCCGAGACCTTTCAACCCCTTACGCAAGGAATATACTGCAAACTGCACTAAGGATCCTCACCTGAATTCAAATGTATTTCTGTAACGCCCCGCCGACTCTAAACCGAGCTAAGGACTTCCTAAAGCGATCCCTGTATAGCCCTTCACGGGGATCAGCATAAGGTTCTTGTACATTCCACATGGTAGTTTCGATTAACAGGGCATCACAATAAAGAACCCAATTTACCGTAATCCGTATTAGCATGTCTCCTAGAAAATGGCCTCTGATTCTTGGAAACCCCACATACCCCGGATAGTACCCTGAGACCCCCTCCGCTGAGAAAACTCACAGCTCTCTGAAGCAAGGCCAGGGTGCAAGAGCGAAGGATTGAACAGCACCACTGACCTTGTGTGCTCAAAGGTTACAGAGATCTTCCGAAACCCTTTAACTGAAAGCTCTACTCTTAATATGCTCCGGACCTTAATACAATTTAAGCTAATATTACTAGTAGTAGCAAGCTTATACGGTCATGAAAAGTACCGGATAAGAACAATCGCAGAGGGTTCAGGTACCATAATTTCCAACTTAAACTACATAGACACCCGGAGGAGGCGAGCTGAAAAAAGCATGATATCTGGCAAGAGGGGGGCTGCGAATTCACGACCCGAACAGCATGTTGGATTCTTTTCAAAGTAAATCACTCCAGAGCAGGCTTTGGGATGGAATACATGGAAGCCATACAGGGTTTGTTGGATGGAGGACATCTGCAGCACCTTAAGTACCCTAACCCCTGACAATTCTAGAAAAACTGGGCACCTAGAGGATGTCAAGCAGGGAGTAAGTGTTTGAAGAAAAAACCTTTATATACCTCCACAAACTAAAGCTTTGGAGTTGAGAGATTTTTTATTTGGGGTTTTGGAGTTTAGGGTTTGTGGGTCCGGGGATTGGGTCCATAGAGTTTAGAGTCTAAGGGGTTTGCGGTACGAGATTCGTTTATGGGGCTTCATGACCTGCCCCTACTTCTCCTTCCAATGGACCCCTCCCCAGTCATAGCTGTTCTTCGAGTATCATGGTACTCCATTAGGAATATACCGTTGGGGAAATTTTTTAGGTGAGGGTGATGAATAGACTTGGCAAATGGCGGAAGGCGACAACCGTGGAAAATTGTCATCAGATTCACTTGTGCAGGGCCTCAAACTTAGTTTCTCTCTGCGAAATCCCGGCACCAGTACAACAACAAACTACACGCTGAGTCATGTGGCCGCGAGGCCCCTAAACCCGAAGCCTAAGCCCTGAGAGACTTGAACCCAAAACACTAATTAAGGGACCTGAACTGCAACAGAAAAAACAGCCCCTGGCTCATACGAGACAAGGAAGCAAATTCCCTGGCTTAGCCAGCTTCATCCTCGCCAAGAATGCCAAACCCTGGTCCCTGATCCCCAAACTCGCCGCAAATTCCTTAAGCGCTACTGTTAATTTTGAAGCTTCAGGCTTTGTGTAACAAAAAACCTCAAGCTTTCTCAAGAACATGGTTGAGGTCTCGAATCCCGCGCCCGCCTGTCATAACGCTAACTCACTATTTTCAGTCCTATGGTACCCGCATCCAACTCCTGGAAAGACCAAGCCTGGGTGGTGCAGCTCGCAGCACGGTTCAACTGCTGCCTCGGACACGGAGAGGTTGGGTGGATACGGAGATGCAGGGGATAGATAGAGTTAGGGTGTACAGTATTATCCCCAATAATGGAGGATCAAATGAAAAAGCCATTCGAGAACAAGCTTGGAAAGTGGGATTCTATACAGGTTGCTAGGATGGGTACCAATACTTTGGGGTGTTGGGGCGGGTGAAGGGTTAAGCTGCTTAATTAGAGGCTAGGGCTTCAGAGATTAGAGTTTAAGGATTCGGGTGTCAAAGTTAGGGTTTGTGCGTCAGGGTTCGTCGGGAGTTATGAGGGGGTAGGAGTTCAGGTCCAAATTTTGGGGCCGAGGGATAGGTCTCAAAACAGAAGTATTCATTGGGTGTAAGGCTTGAGGTTGGGGTCTGGATCCAGGGCTTCGGTCACATTGTTGCCTCAAGCATCATGGTTAGGGAAGTCATGAAAGAACAACCCAGCTGCGTTGTTGGGTTGCTCACGGTATTTGTGCATTGGCTACAGGCCGAATAAATGCTGATATGTTCATGATGCTGATCGCGCTTCATGTACAGCATGTAGCTCAGAACTCATCAAGTAAACCTGCCCACCATGAAACTATTCTCAAGTTCAAAGCTTATAGAATATATCTAAAAAGTGGTGAATACGACATGTTGCGCGAGTTTGATACACTAGCCGGGCATGCCGTCGATACCCAAAATCCTGCATGACCCCCTTACATTAAAGTACGATCTTCCTTCACCATGGTATATGGTCCTTAGGGTCATGCAGCATTTATACCATCCACCGTAGTGCAGAGTCAGGCGTGGTGCCCAACATCCCCAGGGCCAAGATTGAGCTCACCAAAGATACCCATGAAGCAGGATTATCGAAGCTAGTACACGGGGGATGGTTTTTGGAGAAAAGACAAGCCCCTGAAGTCTCAGGCAACGGCTTGTTCGGGCAATCCACAACCGCCGCGCGGATGCTAATCTCAGCTTTTGAGAGCTCGGAGCTCGGACGGCTAAAGGGGGCTTGCTAGCTTTACCGGGTAGCTTACCCAAAGAGAGTTCTGGGTGGGGAGGTGTTTTTGTTGGTGCGGGCAGGCGTTACAATCCTGTATGCCCTCATGAAGCCCTAGAGGGCACCACTGTTGGCTGTCGGCGAATATTTGTATCTGTCTCCTTCTAATTTTCGGTCAGTTTGGGTGGTTGATAATCTTTTCAGGATAGCTGTTTAGTAAAATCCAGAATGATGATCATTTGCCAGAATTTGTCCGTGTGTACCCCAAGGTTTATCATGGGTTACCAACCCCCGTCTCCATAAGCACGAAGGTTCCCCTCTGTGTTATGCAAGAGCAGTAGAAGAGGAGTGTGGTTAGGAGAACCCGCAAATTCAGTGTTTGGGGGATCGAGCTTACGGTGCTTTGGCACCTGAAAAATCCTGAGTGATGTAGAGCTTAGGGCTTAGTAGTGCCCACAACCATGAACCCTGAAATCCAACCCATTGCCTATGAGAAGCCCTGCGCTGCTGCTCGAGATCCAGTAACTACGTGTGTGTGTGTGTGTATGGGTATGGGTATAAATAGATTTGTATCTGCTTGTTCCCAAGAATAGTGGTCCCCCTGTGTATCCCTCAATACATCATAACTGAATCATAACATAACCCTTACATTATAGGGATCCCCAAACCCCTCAAAAGGACACGCCATTGCATTGGCAGCCCTCATACCCTTCAATCCGCGACCCTTCAGCATGCAAGGGGCATTGGCATGATGTGGGCAATTTGGGCCCCTATAGTAACCCACAGCTCTGGGACCTTCTGTGCCAAACCTTCGCTCCAAAGTGCATGATTTTGGGGGTTCGGGATTTAACGCTTTTAGGGTTTAGGATTGAGGGCACCTCTCCCACAAAGCCCAGGACAGTCTTCCGGGCCTTAGGTAAACTATATATACTACCTACATAATCCCTATATATCCTACAGAATCCCCATTTAGGCCCGTAAGGGTGTGGGGAAACACGTCGCACCCGCATCTGAGCAGCCACAGCGTGTGCGATGTAAGAGGCAGCCTGGGCGACGTTGATCACACACCTGGTTCAGACGAACGCTTATTTAGGGTCTATAGGGTTCAGACGCAGAAATTGGAATATAGGGCTTCCGTGTGTTCTATATGGTGACATATAGGGATGGGCAGGGGTGAGGGTTTTCGTATATTGGGGATATTTCCTCGGAGGTTATTCAGGGCTAGTGGAAAAGAGAATGGAAACCGCTATTCAGGATTTAGAGTTTAAGGTTTAGGGATTTGGTCCGGACGCACAGCTGATGTGGTAGGTTGCACCGTATTGAGTATATAATACGAGCAACCAAAAAAGACCATGATTTTGACAAGTTGCCATATTTAAGGCTCAGGGTTGCAAACCTCAAGGAAAAGAAGGTGTGGAAGTTGCTCAGACTTCCTGCCATCTAACAAGAGGGTCGCGACAGAAAAAAGATCAAACATATGTCGCCTGTAAACGGCTTAAAGGATCTTGCAGTCTCTTCATCCTGCTCACTTAGATACTCAAGCTTCATATCCGAAAGGAGCACCCAAACCCCAAATCCTAACCCCCAGCGCTGCCCGTGTTGTCCCACTTGGAGTAATTACTCTTCTGCGAATTGTGAAACATCTCCCCGTCAGATCGGTGAGCCGGCTGCATGCTATGAACTCGCAAATTCTAGTCCTAAACCAGATCAGGGATGTTTTTGGTGGTTGAATCACGTGAGTTCGTGTTCGTATTGTGATATGAGAAACCTGCCCAAATGCAATCTTGCTGTCTGCTGGGGCTCTAGCATCACTATGACAATACTCCTAATGCAACCTAATCGAGCAAGCATCGCTTCTCCTTCCTGCTTGACAGACCGTTGTTGCTGGCTGCACCGACAAAGGTGTAATCAGCCAGAATGCTATGAAAGCTAGGCTCATGCGCCAAAAGATGATGTGGTGGTTTCCTAAAAGTGGCGGTCCCATTTTCGGGGTGTATTGTATTTCAGGGTCTACAATGGGTCCCCCTGTTTCTGGAAACTACCATTCAGTGGCACGCACAGCTGCCTGACTTTGGTTACAATCTTTCGGGGTTCCCCACCAATTTGGCGTTGTTAGCTCCCCAGCAAGTGTTGGCTCACTCTAGAGCCTGAAGCTACGTTCAGAGTGGATCGCCACAATCTAATACCCCTATATTCACTACCGCACTGCCCTGAAGCACCAGGAAATTGGCGGTGAATGCCAGCGTCTTTGCAGCTAGGTCTGGTGACTCCCACCATAGTGTCGAACTGGCAGCCAAATTTTATTCAGGCAGCCCTGTACCCCCATAATCTATAATATACACAACAAATCATATATGGGATCCTACTAGTACCTGGCACTGGGGAATACTCATATATGCGTGTGTATATATATACACACTGAGAGCCCACGTTTGTGGGGCTTGTAAAATGGCACAGAATTCAAGCATTTCATAATTTTATGTAATTCTTACGCAAATGTGTAAGGTGTACCTTTTCAAATCTCCTATGGAAGGAATCAATAACCGCACAAGGCCTACATGGTGGGGTTATTCCAACTTGTAAGCTGCTATAAATGAACAAAAAAATTGCATGAACACGACAAACAACCTTAAACATAAACGATGCCTTTACGTGTGAAAATGGGCCCCCGCGGCGTAACACACTCCAGAATTGTATATATATATATATTTATTTATTTATTTTTTCATTTATTTACATACATTCATATGTATATGTGTGTACGGAAGATATGTAACCATATGAAAAACCCTAGTATCATGTAGGGAGTATGCCGCAAGTAAGGCGGGTGGGCTCTCTTGGCTTCTTCGAAAGAACAACAAATATCCAAAATCTTACGAGACAGAGTAATTAGCAACTGCAACTGAAAGAAGGGACACCGCCAGAAGTAGCACCGATACGAATGATACACTTTCACAACACACGCACAACTCCAATTTCTGAACCTGAACACCCTGAAATTCCTCAAAACCAGCACTGATCATGCAGGAACTCGAAAATCAATGCCCCCCCTGAGAGCCAGCACATGCCCCAGGTTACGTCGCGCCGATTTGCTGCAATGGCATGGTCACGGGTGCGATATTCGTCCTGCAGAAAATCAAGCTCGGCTTTTAGGTAGCGCAGTCAAGGAAAACTACATTTTGATGCAAAAGTAATGTAGTAACAACCGAGGTCTTATCTCAGATGCGAGACCCATGGATGTGCCGCCCCTGCAACGCTTCAGCGCTAGTATAGAAGCAAAAGGAGTCTATGGTGACTCTAGAATTTGGATCTGCATCAGAGCCACGCTTCATACACACCCGTGTTGGTAAAGATGAGTGACTGTAGCAGTATAGCGTACTGTCTGGTCTTCACTAGGTTTCTCCTTACCTAGCCCTGAACCTATAAGCCAACAAATAATCCCGGTTTGCATTTCATGCAAATAGCCCTAAGCCTCAATGCCTCAAAATTAAGGAACATACCCTAAATCATAAAAGAGATTGTGGCGTCATTTGCGGTCCATGCCTTAATTAGGGGCAGTTGAGCGCTGCTGAACCCAAAAAGTGTCCTTGCACACGTCCTCAACGGATGCAAAAGCCGAAGCGAGTGTGCCAACCTAGGCTGCACGTTTTCCGACGCCCTACCAGAAAACACAGACTCCCCCCCCAATTACACACGGAAAAGCAAGTATGCACCCTGTGGAAAGGACAGTAATCTTTGTAGGGCCCCTTTCGGGTCATGCACATTGCTATTGGGGAGGGAAATACAAAGAGTCTACCCAAATCCTCTGAAAGCGCGAAAAGCAAGACTATAGCCTACCTGGCCCCTGTACATCCACTCTGTTTGCGGTTCTTTCCTATATCCTTAAACGTAATTCACTAAGCCCAAAAAGGCAGGACATCCAGGGTCCAGGGACGCCCTCAGACCCTAAACCTTAGATGCAGGTTTCAGGTTCGGGTTTAAGGTTTTAAGGATCCCCAGGCTACACAATGGGCCTATGAGCTGCAAAAGCGCTGTTCCTGTGAAGCCCGGATGATCGCGCCATCCCTGACAACCCGGATATATCCTTCAACTACGCCATGTGGCTCAGCTCAAAACCTGACACCATAAATTCCTGAACCGCTATAGGATCCTTGGCACATATTTCTTGAGGTTATTGCCCTAAACCCGGGGTTATTGCCTGCAGGCCCCTTCCCTACTTGCAAACCCTGAACATCCCTAAACTCTAGGATCCTCTAGGAAGTTAATCTATTCTACGAATGGTAGGAAATCGTCAATGAATAATGTATTTCAAAACCCGAAACGCTTTATAGTCCCTATAGAACCCTGTATCGCCTTTAAAGGTACCCCTAATTTGGGGGAACCCAGATTTCTCCTTTTTTCGTCCATATCCGCCCGCGCCGTCGCATCACACCACGTGCGGCAGCCTCAGGCTTGGGATAGCACTTAGGACTTATGAGGCTTTCATAATGGGTTATATAGGGGTTATAAGGAGGGGTGGGTTATATAGGGGAAAAGAAAATGGAAACTACTACTTAGGGTTTAGGGTTTACTGTTGAGGCGTCTAGGGTTCAGATTTTGGGGTCCACTGTGTCATGTTGGAGTGTAGAATGTGGGGTCCAGGGTCGAGGATTTACAGTTTGGATTGGGAGGCCAGTCGAGCAAGGTTTTGAGGCTGCTTTGGAGTACCTGCAGGCATCTACCTACCTTGTTTGGACATATGCACATATGTCTACAGCCAGCGGCTTAAACCGATGTACTTTCTCCCTACATACCAATATAGGCTGATATAGGTGGATGTGTATATATATATATACACACGCGCCTCTGCATGTCACCGTATACCTTTGTAATTTACATTTCCGTATACTTCTGCATACGCCCAAGAATTGATTATCCCCATTCCTGGAAGTGTACCGCCACATCGTCTTATATCTCCCTATACATCCGATATGAAGAACCTCGAAGGTCCGAGCTACCTTCCCCAAGTCGCCACGTCAGCACGGCGTTAGCTCCTCCTGGCAGAGTCAACTAATAAGGGGCTACAAAAGATATAATTATGCGAGTTTCCCACAAGTTGCTACAGAATCCTTCAGGAGATCCTGGCAAAAGTTGTGTCATGACTAACTATCTATATGCACTTATTTCTATATATATATATATGTATAAATAAATAAATGTATATGTATACATATATATATATACGTTCGCACTTATCTACATCTATAGGTATCCCTAGGCCCTAGGATTACGTCTGGAAAAAAGGGACCCCTGTGCGTGCCCAACCATCCAGTGCTGACAGGGACTCCCGAAACGTAAACACAACTCAGAGACTTGGCAGCTGACCAAACTCCTGTTCCCGAAACGGACACTATGAACGTGTTTTCCCATAAATTTTCCGGCGAAAGCTACAGGATCCCTTGAAAATTTCAGGAAAGGACCTTTAAACTTTAGATCAACCCTTCACTTCTTGTTGGTGTCGGGGTGAAGCTGCCATTGACGGGCTTAGGTGTTCTTGGTGGGTTGTTGCCTATCATGAATCAAGGAACTTGAGCTACATTCTAGTGCCTGGATGGATTGGGGGCATGGGCTACAGGATAGGCCACGATTGCAGAGGACTATGTAAGAAGTACCACATGGATCCTTTCACTGATTAGGATTTAGGCGTAAAGGTTTAGGGTTGAGGGTTAAAGGTCATCTAGTAAACAAACGGTTGCGGAGAAGTAAAGACTGTCTCATCCAGAGGTTCCACAGCGCGTGACTTGCTTGAGGGGCAGGGGGCTTCCCCTCAAATATCCTAGCCTTTCACTGCCAGTGCCATAGAAACATAAGTCTCAGCGAGCCGCGGTTGGACTGTTTTGAAAAGGAATGTTAGGAAGTAGCTTTTACTATCCAAGACTTCTAAAACAACCCAATATTTCATTACGAATTAATCCCTGAATCATACCAAAAGGTCTGTTTTGTGACTTCAGGCATGCTTTTTCGTTGAGCTGTTTTTGGTGTCCCGGGTAGAATGACTTCTTCATCCCATCTAAGTCTGAACTGTAAATCCCAAGGCCTTTACTCCTCTACCTTCCAACTGAAAATGCCTTCATTCAAAGTGCCTAGCACAGAAATCTTGCCTCCCCAACTTGAACTCCAAAACGCTGAACAACAATTTTTGCCAGCCGCTAAGACCTGGGAGAAGAGCCATCCAAATCCATCTAAGTAAAGCATTCCATTGCATGGGGAATTGCTGTTAGGGTCTCGGCACGCTGAATCAAGAAGTCACGACTTAAACCTCAATCTACATCTTTAAACAGTTATTCGCTGATCAGTAAAGTCCACACACTAGTTTAAGGTCACAATTTCGTGGGGCATGTCTACGGCAGTCTCTAGGCGAAAAGCTGAAATCTAAACGAGGTGTTGGTTTTGGGAACAACCGCTTAATTTGCGGTTGTTACAGTTATGCTGGTAACTCTTATCTAATCTCAGCAGCCAAAACCCCGGACCAAAGGCCTCAGCTCGTGGATTAAACCACCACTTGCGCTGGATGGCTGCGAACCTCATGTAGTATTGATGGATGCTTGGGGCTAGGGTTTGGGGCTGATGGGTTGGAATGGGGTTTGTGAGTTGGAGTTCGGGGATTCAAGGGTCTCGGGTGAAGCTTCGGATGATTTGAGGGTTGCGAGGAGGCGGCAAGTGCGTGAAGGTCACAAGCACACAACAACACCTGGGGAGGACAAGTAATGTTGTTATTGTCTTATTTTTCAGCGCGTTTCCAAGCTGTTGACCTGATCGTTTTGTTATCTTGTTTTTCCTCTTGTCTTTTTCCAAGCAAAGCCTACATTTTTAAATTTTGCAGTTGGCCGCCCACCAGGGCATAGTCCCCTGGTGGGGCGCAGAGGTATTATACACCCCTGTTCGTTTTGCAAGGTATGCTAGAGCCCCTGCCCCGAACCCCCTTGAAGGATGAGGCTCAGCTGGAGCCAGACAAAGCGATGTCCTTTTCTTGGACAAAGGCCAGACTTGGAATAACAGCACTAAAGAGTTTGCGGGTTAAGGCCATAAGGGTCTAGGATTCAGAAAGACGCTTTAATCCACAATGACCCAGTGCCACCTTCCGTACCAAGCACCAGAGAGCTTGTTGGGGGGAAGATCGAAGAAGGTCTCCACTATGGCTGTGTCGCTTACAACCGAAGCCTGAAGACTAGCCTCAAAACCCTACACCCCCACGAGCTCATAATCCCCCCGAAACATGGAAGCCGAAAAGTCTGGACATCGTGAACCTTGCCACCCGGAAAACCATACTGGCCATCCTGTAAAGGCTCCAACCTCAACAGATCCCAACAATGTCTTCTGCCCCCAAACCCTAAACCCTTCCCTCACCTCGCGAAGCTCCCAGACGTCGTTGTAATAATCTTGTACATGCCTCAGGTATACATCTGGACATGCAACAGTTAAGGAATGTACCCTAACACGTGTTAAGCATCCATCCCCTGTTCATGTACAGTGTGTCTTAAGGTATATACCTTCGTGGCTTTGGACGTCCCAGGTGGAGATTTTTTTGTATGTCCAATTCCCGCAGCTGAGCTGGAGTCCTGGAAACCACTAGAAAGTAAGAGTAAAGATATGGCTACTAACTTGTAATCGCCTTGAGTTACAGGTAGGGTCGAGGGTTTAGGGACTATAGGGCTCAGGGACTAATTAAGGGCTTAGAGCTTATGGTGGGCTACAGGCCTCGGAGCCTTAATCCCTACACGCTAGACCTCAACTGCTCCTGGATTCTATCCCGAAAAGGTGTCATCAATCTGCGCCCGAAAATTGCCCTTATATGAATTCATGCAGTCCCTTGAATTTCCTTTCGGAGGGGATAATCCCCGGATCCAGGCTAAACCATCATCATCCCTATACCCAAATGGTGCTTTTCGTAAATTATGGGTCCATATTGGGAATGCTGGTAATAAGCGATCTAATCTTTTGGGCTATACATCGGGATCCCCCCAAAATTTATGTGGGAAACCCCTGATCTCCAAGCTTCATCTCACAGCTCTACACTATAGTATATTGGGGATATATANNAAGCTACTATAGTATAATAGGGTGTTACATTACCTTGGGGTTTAGGACTACTTTGGTCTCCAGACCCCGTTCCCTCAGCTCTAGCCCCCTAAACATTGGAGCCTACTCCGCGAACACTCATCCATTAAAACCATCCACTCTGCAGCCCAGTCTCTACACTCTCTACGTCAATCTCTGTAATCCCCAAACTGCCACAGACATGACTCTGGATTTACGTTGAATTTCACGGGCTCTACTTGTATAGTATTTGTTGGAGCAAGACCGCTGAATCATAGGAAATTGGAGCTACCCAGAAGCCCTGCTGTTGATAGTAAAGATTCATGCCTAGCCTTACTAGACTAAAACGCCTTGATTGCAAGGACATAATGTATTTAGGGTCATGTAAGGAGCCATACCATCCACCACAAGCGTGGAGTGTAGCCATCGCCATAGAATATGCCAACAACACCTTAGATCCTAAACTGTAGGCACTTATAAGGATATTCAATAAACTCTTCCAACCCCAAACCTGGAAGGTCCAAGCCCTTGAACACCTTTAAGCCCTAAAACCCAAATCCAACACCAAAGTCAATAATCTTTGAACCAGTAATCCTTCAGTTGAACCCTAAACCCACTTTCCGAACCCCAGACCCTTTTCTTCTGCTTTTTGAGGCCTGAACTCTGTAGATAAACCTGGAGTGTTTTCTCTAGTGGGATATGATTAACATGATGTTTTGCCTTCCCTTAGCGTAATTGATGATCACCAACAACTCATGTCCAACAACCGCCTGGCTCAACCCTAACTCTAAGCTAAACCCGACACCCCAAGCTCCGAACCTAAAGCCTTAAGCCCTGCCTAAACAACCTGACCTTTCAGGCCGCCCAGGAGCGCACCCGAGCCAGCAAAAACCCAAGCCGACCCCGAGTCAAAACTCAAGGCACACCTTCTGAAGCGCATGGTTGGGGGTTAGCAACACTCATGGCAATGGTGGTGGTGGTGGTGGT
>CAJNIZ010035558.1:77817-93128 GCA_905231905.1 Symbiodinium pilosum
GCAGTAGCAGTAGCAGTAACAGCAGCAGTAGCAGCGGCAGCAGCAGCAGGAGGGTTTGCAGTGGAGGTGGAGGAGGTGGAGAGTGGAATGGCAGGGAAGGATTGGAAAGTGGTGTGGGAAGTGGAGTGGATCGCTTTGTGGAGAGTAGTGCGGAGAGTGGCAAACGCAGTGTGGAGAGTGGAGCGGAGAGTGTGGAGGATCTAGACTAGAGTGCGGAGTGGAGAGTGTCAAGAAGATGGAGCGTGGGGCTCCGCAGCGCCACGAAAATGAGCTTGCTCATGACTTGCTTCGATTGGAATCGGGTTGACATTCCTGCATCTGCTTGTGACCGGCTGACGTAGCTAGCGGAGGGAATTCGTGGCATGAGTTCATTTCACTTTGCGTTGAGCCATGTCGTATGGGTGCATGTAATCTATGCGATGACGCGTCCCGTGTCTGCTTTCGGCTTCGTGGATCCTATCAGGTTCCAAAATAAACGGCAGCAAAAGACAGGGAAACCATCTTACTGCCTGCTGGATAAAATCGAACATGAAAGTCCAGATGCGTGATTCGACCCAGAGAAGGCTATACATAGAGCCTTCCTACTCCTGACCCGCTTAGAACTGCTCGTGAGCCTCCAAGTATGCTATAGTATCTGGCATCTTCTCGAAATTGTTCTGCCTTTTTTCGGGTCCCTGCCCTAAGTAGCCCCTGTATCCCTTTTGGGTTTAGGTCGGGGATGAAGGACTAGGGTGTAGGCTTGAGGCTTGTTAGAAGTGATAGGATGCAGGATGATGCAGGGCTTTATAGCCCAAGAGATTGGAACACTTTACGCTAATCTCTTCTTGGGGGGTCGAAAGGGACATAGCAGGTCGTGCTGAGTACACTTCGAACCCAAGTATGACGACTCCATCCCCAGTATTAACTTAGTTGCTAAGCCTCCTGACCCTTCAAGTGCCTACCCGCAAGCGCTAAACCCTATATAAATTCTACATCTTGAACCTTATAATCCCTAAACCCTAAACCATACCAGGCACAGGCTGTCTCGTGCGATCCATGGCGATGAGGCTGCTAGCTGCGTCCAGTTCCTAAGCTTCATCATAGGTTTGGGATTTAGTGCTGGAGGTTTTTGGATTAGTGCTTAGGGTTCGGGGTTTAGGGTTGAGGTTGCCCGAAGACGGAGTGAACGAGGGGTGCATAGGCCAGAAGGATTCCTATCAACTTACACCACTCTGCCCTCACACCTCCTCAGCTCTTCATGGCTTCAGCGTCGTTAGAATTGTATTCATCACGGAGCTGAGCTGCAGAAGGTTTTGGCCACCGAGTTTTAGCTGTGTAGGGTGCGCGGCTTAACTTGCTACAGTAGGTAATGAAGAGATGGGTTGCAAGGACTAACGTAGGAAGTTCTATACAAACCACTAAGCTTAAGGATGTTAAAATCAAGATTTTTCGTGGGATCTAGCAAATGGGTACACATGCGAGCAGGGTTGAAAAGTGAGGAAGTGACGACATGAATGCCAAGGAAGTGAATGGAAATGTAGCAAATAAGATGAGCATAGTCAACCTCTATCCTCAGCCCTTTTGCCCAAACCCTTAGGCCTTATAGCCTTATAGGCCTGAACCCTGAACTCAAATAGGCCCCACAAAGCCCAACCGATGACGAATGTGCTGCGAAAGCCGAAATCGATCAGGCGTCTTTCCGTCCGGCGACAACCAAGCATCCTCAGCTTAGGAGTTCGGGCAGTTCTCTTCACTATTTCCTATTATGCACAAAAAGGTAAACCACAAGTGCTAACACATATCAAAGGCCTTTACAGGAGTTTTGACTTTGCCCGGGCCCTGCACCGGGCCCTGGGGTGTAGAAGTTCATGGAGCGTACCCCCGACAAGATTGATAACATCCCTAGACTATCCATCCAAAAACTCGGCTTTTCCGGTCGTTGTCCATTTTCCGTTTCATGTGGTTCTCCACCCTGCCATTGGTCAGCAGAGGACGCGGGCATACTTGGGCCTACGCGGGGCTTCAAAATCATGTAATGCAAGGAATAATTCTCCCCTGAAGACTTACCTTCCCATTCAGTTTTCAGGATATTCGTTTTTGAAGGGTTTGGGGAGGTTTTGGGTCTAGGGTTCGGGGCATGGGCTCCGGACTTGTTTGGGGGGAGGGGGGGGGTTTAATAATCAGAACCCCCATTAGACCCGAGCCCAGACCCTAAACACTTCAAATTCTCAACAATGAGACCCTTTCACCCCTGCCTGGACCCTTTATGTCCTACCTTTTTGGAACATGCCTTGTATGAGTAACCTGTACAAACGTAGGACGGACCCAGAACGGAAGGACATACCAGGGCCTAAAAACCCTGAACTCTAAAACCCTACTTAACCCCCATAATATCCCAGCCCTCCAAGTAGTACCTCAGACGAAGGGCACTGAACTCCTTGTAGCTTTGGCCTCCGACCAGTAACAGCTGCTCTTCCCAGACGGCCAGCCCGAAGTTCCTGGTCAGGGTTTGGGGATGAGGGTTTTGGGGGTTTGGGGTTTGGGGCTTAATATTTTCTAGTGTTTAGGGAATGGGAAAGTTATTGTCTAAGCGTGTAGGGTTTAGGGTTGCAAGTGGCCCAATTGGTGGCTCCAGGGTTTGGGGTGGTGTTCGGATTTTAGTATGGGCATAGTTCTTGCTAGTAGGACAATCAGGGGTCGATGGTGGAAATCTGGCCCTGCCTGGACTGTCACAAATAACTATTGTTTCGAAGGGCAGAGTTTGTTGTGGGGCGGTGTTTGATTCAGGGACCCTGCCTTGGAACCCTCCCCAAACTTGACTATAGCTCTTGATTGCGGGTGTCTATGGTAAACCAGAAGCCCTCAGCTGTAAAACCTAATCCGCGCACATCCATTCTGATAATTAGGCGCTTGTTTGGGTAGGCCCGCAGGATTCATGGCTAAAGGTGGATACTGACCCCACCCAGCAACAGACTTCGGTAAGTCAAGATTAGTACGTTATCATGCTCATCGTTCCTGGCTGGGGTTAGGCTTAGGGCTTGGGGTGTAGGGTTTGGGGATTCAGGGTTTAGGGTCTGATGCTTGGGGTTTAGTCTTGGTCTTGTGAGTCTCCTAATTGTGAGTGCTGGGGCAGTATCCAAGCATTCAGGATTTCTGTCAGGCTACAAGTGCGGACCCTGGAGCATCCTGGGCTCCATATACGTGGCATACACGTTATACCCTTACCCTTAACGGCCCGCTACTTTGGGATAATAAGTTCTAAACTTTACTTATAAATCGACTAGAATACTAATTACTGTCTGTACCTGGCCTACGAGTTCGAGTATACTTCGGGTCATAACTACACTGAACCTCCAGGTGGAATGCGAAAAACCTTAGACCTGAAACCCTAATCCCTTAAACCCCCTATGTAGGCCGAGGGCCGGCATTGGGGATACATAGGTCCAAGCTGAATTTCAGCTTTGTGCGATGCAGCATCAGGTCCCAAGGACTCTGGCAGGGTTTTAAGAGTTTAGGATGTATTTGTTTAGCGCTTAGAGCTGAAGTGTTTAGGCTTTCGTTTCAAGGTCTAGAATTTAGTTTTTCAGGTTTAGGGCTGGCCCTGGAGGACAAAGAACTTCTTACAGAGTTGTATCTCCGTGTAAAGATGACAACCCTCCTTCCTATGGAGTTTCTCACAGCGGTCTCTGCAAAATCTCGAATAATTAAGGACCGCCATATCTCCTTAGAGTCCCTGAATACCCTTTTTTGGAGAAACACTCATGCAAGTTCCCGTTAACTTCGTAAGTTAGGAGTAATTATCTTCTACATAATATCATGTAAAAATGGTTGAGGGCACAGTCCGGATTTCAGAGATTCGGGGTCGACGTAGCAAACCTAGTCTCTGCAATCCTTTGCCAGCACTTGGGGTTCGACGGGTCCTGAGAAAAACTTCCTCCCGCAATCCTGATGGTGCCAAAGTATCGCTGAGTCATAGGCCATAAACTGCTTGGTTTAAGGTTTAGAGTTTAGCGCTTAGGGCTGGTCCTGGGCTGAAAGGCGCAGCCTTTAGTAAATCCCACACCCAAATCCCAGGTTTTTGGTTTAATATGTCCTGAATTCAACACCCTAACTCAAGTGCTCCAAGGCTCGATCGCGCACTCCAAGGCGCCGAGGTGATTTTTTCCCATGTCCTCAAGTTGCAGAGAACACGTTTGAGAGTCTCTCAGAATTGGGGGGGTTCCAGGGACATGGAGGGTCTAGGGTTCTGGGATTAGTGCGTAGAAAGGTGTAGCCCTGAACGCTTGGGTCCTGCAGTTGAAGAGGCTTCTGAATAGTTTTTTTTGGCGGGTTGTGCATTTTGGTGAAGCAGCACAGTGTAACACCCAAACAACAAACTATCGGCTTTGCGGCGCAAAGATATAAGTTAAGGGTCTTGTCAAACTTCCAAAATGGATCATCGACCCTCAACACCGCAAACCATGTGATGCTTGGATTCGAGACCCCAACCTCAGATCCGGGAATCTTGAGAACACTCAAGAATGCACACACGCTCACACATATTCATACATCCATATATCATATATATATATGTGTGTGTGTGTCTTATATATATATACACACGGTACGGGTGTGTGTGTGTGTGTGTATGTGTACATGTGTAAACGTAAGACACCAAAGAATCCCAACGCCTCAAGCTTCAAACCTTAGTTGTAGCTGTGTCACTTGCCATCCGTCGAGCTCCAAACGTCCGCAGTCTCTCCTGAGCCATGATCGATGCTGCCGCCCAGGACGAAGAGACGGCTCCCTGGAATTGTTTTGGGGTTAGGGTGAAGAAAGGGTTCACGCATGCCGGTTTTGGAGGAAGGTGTGCTTTCTGTGCACACACACTCGCATATGTTGGGAATAGGTCTTGGGGCTTTGTTGTTACAAGGCTTAGGTCTACGGCGTTAATGCGTTGTGTCCGAAAGGTGGATGCAGGAATTTCGACTTTGGAGGTTCGGATCTACGGTTCAGGATCGGATTCGGGGTTTGGGGTTCAGGTTAAGGCGAGGGGTTATAAGGTCTATCCTTCATGTGCGCATGTTTGTCTCCAGAAATGCTACTTGTACTGAGATAAACGTACTTGCTCTTACTATTAGCTGTATGGCAGAAGGAAATTCATGATTCATGAAGGTAGAGGAAAGTATGTATCTTGACCAACAGTCTACTAGCTAACATCCAGAATTTCTCTCCCCGACATGCTGCGGAGTAAGCAGGCTGCAAAGCCCCATATGATTTGCGAAGAATATGCAGAACATCCTCCTGAGCAGAATCATACCCTTTGCTTAGCTAGCCCCAGCAGCCTCAGACATGCCGAAAGCCAGAACTCGGGTTAAGGTTTAGGATGCGGTGGGATAAGCGTTGCTCCCTAGATGTTGGAGGCTAGCCCCTGCGCATTCATGACCTCAAGTCCAAGTTATCCAGAGCACGAAGGACAAATACTATGCAACAGGATGGAAGTGGTGTGCAGTTGTCTCATAGAGTTCTTAACGCTGCAGACTAATTATCCACCTGAAAGACACAAAGCCACACCGTAAACTCGTAACCACAAACGCTAAACTGAAAAACGTAAGCCCTAAAGTGCAGAATGCCCTGGATCCACAAAACACAAAAACCTCTGCCAGTCACAAGCCTCTAACACTAAAGCAGGAAGATCCTAACGGAGGGGAATATATAGGGACATATGAGCTACAGTCAATGTTTCCCAGATGATTACTGGACATGGGTTCCCTTTAGGGAATATATTAGGGACTGTATGCGACTATACCCAACTACCAACTACCAACGGGAGTCCTATGTCCAATCCCAATGCACTGTCAGCATTCTTTGTAAAGTTGGAGCCCCCGGGGAATGACCTAAGCCCACGCCTAGGACAGCTGCACCGAAGCCCCAGCGAGGCTGCCAGGGCGAAGCGGCTGAGAGTTGCGTCCACGTCTTGCCATCTTCGGAGGACCACCTGGGAAGGGAGGGGGAAGGGGAGAGTATTGGGTTTGTGGTTTATGGTACGGGCTTAGGGCTTGTGGTTCTAGGCTTTGGGGCATCCTCTGAGATGGCTGGCGAAGAGGAGGCGGCAGACAGGGGATAGCCTGGTCTATTCCTTTCAGGGCCTCGAGTGTATCCTGACAAAGGCTAAGGAACCTTTTAAGGGCCCAATACTCTTAACGTTAGATACAGAGTGTTTAGGGACCGCTACCTAGGATATACGCCTTACAAAAATGCATGACCGCAAGTACCCTAAACTTTAGGAATTAGGGTTTAGGGCCTGGGAAATACGGATCTTAGTCTGATGTAGAGTATATTCGCGAAAGTAACGGGTATCGAGCTCCTGGAGTGCTCATTCGGGCAGACAAAATTGCACCGACATTTGTTTGTTATTGTTTGCTCACAAGAAATCGATCCCTTAGATCTGAAACGTTTTAGAAGGGGCCCCGATTTGCCGCACCGAGCCGCACATCGTTGAGAAACGCGCCTCCTTCGTCAAAGCCGCCAAGGAGAAAGACCTCGGGACGACGCAACCCTCAGCCCTAAACCCATGCGCTAAATCGTGAAGCCTCATCGCTAGACCCTAAACCCAAAAACCTAACCCACAAGCCCAAACCCTAAATCTCAACGGACTAAAAGTCAGTGGTTTCAGTCAGGTCTTCAGGGATCAGAGCCTGCCCGTTCTACAATCCTTGCAGTCAGTCCAATCTGCGCTCTTTGCCTCAGGGCTCCTAGGGGTTAGGGTTTCAGGGATTGAGGTTTAAGCTCCAAATAGCCTGGAGGAGGTATGACCTAATTACTTTCCACACGTTAGGGCT
Organism: Symbiodinium pilosum; assembly: GCA_905231905.1. NCBI lineage: Eukaryota > Dinophyceae > Suessiales > Symbiodiniaceae > Symbiodinium > Symbiodinium pilosum. The sequence continues at coordinate 84,618 of CAJNIZ010035558.1, forward strand.
CAGACTTGTAGACTTAGCGCCAAGGCTTCTGGGACTAGAGCAGTGAAAAAAACGGTTTCAGAAATAGCTCTTCCGCAAACAAGCCTTACAGTCTTTTCTGCAAGGCTCACCATCAGGGAACATCAAGGCTCACGTTCAAGCTTTTCTGAGAACACGTACCCTCGTAAGGCCCGCGTGGTGCTGGACGTTTGGGGGGATCTCGAAACCATACCTCAAGTATCCAATAGCAGTATACGCTACCGTGCCATATGGGGGGCTCTGCTTTACTCCCCGCGGTCAGGGCTGTTCTTGCCACGGTTGGGGCCGTGGTTGTGCCCACCGCTGTCCACCCTTGACCAGCACGGCCACGTCAAGAGGTACCTGGATTACTTGAGCAAGATTGTGCTCCCACATCCAGCACTTGAGATCGCCAAACTTCTACCTTGAAACGAACCCCCATCCAATGTGATGAACTTTTGAACTACACGGCCACACAGGCCAGAGCTTTTGGTTGGACTTAGGATTTAGGTTAGAGTTCTGAGAACACGAGAAGCAGGGTTCGCTTACAAAAGTGATCTTCAGTATACCTTGCACCCGTATGTCCAAGAGGACTGTAAAACTGCGTCGAGGTAGAACATACCAACAAATTCCGAAGTAGTTCCTTTGTTCTGGGCGGTAGACTATACTGACTCATCAAAGCAGCATAACAAGCCCAAACAAGAATTATATGCGAACGTCCCCACCCTGCTCTTGCAGCCAAGCTGTGGAATCTGAATGTGTTATCAAACTTGGTCAGCGGGAAAAATCGAAGCATCAATCCTAATCCCTAAACCCTAAACCCTTACCCTTACATCTATAACCTCTACCACAAACCCTTATTAACCAAGAAATGTGAGCGTTTGCAAGCAAGGAGCGGAGCCTTGCAGCGTTTTCAAGAATTTCAGGTGTTCTGACAGCAGACTATGGCAGTATGGCGGTTTCCGAAACTAGGTTTCGTTTTTTTTTTCTTCGGGGTGCCTATGACAAGGCATCGCCTGTATATATGGAGAATTACTACTAGATTGCAAGGAGACTTGAGAGGCCATTGCTTGGGCTGTCGTGAAACGCACCCAACAGAAATATCAAGATTGGCTTCGTGCTTGTGATGGGCTACGCTTAAGCCAGGACATCCCATTTCTGCTTTTGAGGAAACATTCCCCTAAACCGTAACAGGCTACAGAGGCCAAGCTAGTGTGGTGTTGATATGGAGCACTTGTTAAATCGTGAAAGACTTCCACCATCCACCACCCTAAGCCCTATGTCACAAGCCTGAAGCCCGAGCCCAGGAGGGGTGGGTTTGTGGTACTAACCCAACTTCAGTCCTACTTGGTGAACTTGTGGGACTTATAGCTGGGTTCCACCTGCAGTCGTGAAGTAGGTTAAACGTATCTCAAAGCCTCCAAGTAGTCCCCGAGCCCTGAATCCTAACCCAAGCCCACACTCTAAACCGTGTACGTCCTTATGAAGGCCATGCTGGAGGACTGAGACACAAACTGTGGAGCCCCAGGTCGTAGCTGCAGGGCTCGTGCGCCTGTAGGCGTCTAGGGTCTGCAAGTACCAAAACTACTGCTCCAGCTCAGGGGAGTTCCACGGTCATATGGGGGCTGTATAATTCACAAATATATACGGGCAGGAAGATGTACGTGCATAAGATTCGCCGTGCTAAAAGCAAAAATTCAGAATCGCATGTCATTTGCAGTATGATTATGCGTATATGCGGCTGTTTACGGGATGGTACGGATTGACCCTCCCTTGAACACATATGGAAACCACAATGGGCCCTGCAAAGATGCTGACATACCGTTTTGGGAGGGTGCATATGGATACAGAGAGCAAAAAGGGCTTCTTTTGGGGGCCAGGGCAGGGTTTAGGGTTCGAACGCCAAAGGTACACACCCTATGAGTCACTGAGTCTGCCTGGTGGCGTTGCTGAAGAACCCTCTCTGCGGCTTAGGGTTTAGGGTTGAAGGTTTAGGGCAAATTATGATGACCTCCACTGACCTCGCCCCAAATGGTGGCTTCGATACACAGGCGTTTTAGCAATTGTGCCAACTTTGGGGGTACTTTAGCCCTTGTTGTGAGGACTCCCAGAAAAGTGCCGCGGATTTTTTTCAAGCCACCGAAATGTTGACTTGCTTGCTTGGGGTGGGGGCTGCAGGGTTCAGAATGTAGGATTAAGGCGCCTGGGCTCTGGGGCAGTCGGCCATGGGTGGTGCTACAGTGGTTGCCCGCACTGTTGTGAAGAAGCAGCGAGGAGCGCCTAACTTCAGAGGCTGGTGGCTCACACCTCTCGGCCGTTGCAGTGGTGGCATTGGTCCTGTTCTTCCGGTGTCGGAGGGGGGGGAGTGCGTAAGCAGCGGAAGGCCTTCAGAGCTGGTTGCCACAGTGCGTTGCCTCACATTCAAGATCGTTTCTTTGTGGGTGGTTGGACTGGGTGCGGGTGGGCAAAATGACCAGGTCTCGAGGTCATTCACAACAACAGTTGGGGGATTCTGTGGTGCAAAACTTCCTGCGTCCCCCATATTAATACAAAGCGAATACTTGGAGATTCAAGGGACTTACTAACTACATGTAACAGGGCCTCCAAACTTTGATACACTCCACCCAAAGTGGACTTGTATAGGTAATCCTACATATACAAGCAAGGTTATACTAGTAATATCCCCAAACTAGCTCCTGTACCACCCTATACAAGTCCCATGAAATTTCAGGGATGTTTACACGTCAAGCAGCTTCGACCACGGAGCTCCATCTGCAACCTTGGAGTCGCTCGCAATTTCTGAGGAAAGGTTTAAAGAACACTGACGCAGGTTAGGGGCTTAGGGCAAAGGGTTTAGGATTTAGAGTTTAGGGTTCAGGGTGTGGAGCTTCGGGATTTGGGGCTTAGGAGCCTTGAGATTTGAAGTTTACCACAAAGCTTGAGACAGCTCATCCTTCAAATTGTCTGGAGCAGTGGACCCATGGGTGTAGGCAGCGTGCCGGTTTAGTGGTTTAGAGGTTGAGGGTTTGAGGTTCAGAGTTTCGGGAATTGAATTGGGACCCTTGGATTTAGGGTCCTAGGGTTTGGAGTTCTACTGTTGAAGGAAGACATCCTGCACCACCTAAGTTAAGTGCCCTACATCCTCTGAGTTACAGTAGTTTCGGGATGGTGCAGACTTTGTCCATCAACAGTATGTCTTCCTATGCCGATGTTCTGACTATAGATCCCAAACCCCAAACGCTAGCTGCGAAGCCCTCTGGCCCAAACATTTAACTCGGAAACATATATAAACCCTAAACCTGAACCTGAACCGTAAATTAATTCCCAATCCTATTTCCCATGAGCTGCTCGAATCTCTCAGGAGCGCTTCACGAGTTTCAGATGATCACTGCATCGCCGCTTTCTCACTTGTGGAAAGCAGCAGAACCTTCCGTCCTGATAGCATCGTATCGGAGAGCTGGGAAGCTCCGGTTTGCTGGTAACACACCACCCACAGCATCCGTCGTGCTGTACTTCGACCACTTGGAAAGCCTGGCCTTTGCCTTTGTTGCCCCTGGGCACGTCATGCAGCGTGAAAAGAAAGAGGGCCGCAATGGGAACCCCATGACTACCGGACGACTCTCATAGTGTCCTTATTGTGGGCATCCGGGGGTTGGGGTTACAACAGCCATCGGAACCCTAAATCTTCTTATCATAAAGGGTTTGTTCAATGCTACAGAATGCTCCAAACGGTACCGGATGCTGTTTGGCTACCTTGCTCTCTTAGATGAAGCCATCAAAAGCCCCCTCTGATATCCCTTAATGCAAAGCCTAAACCCTAAACCCGGAACCCTCAACCCAGATCTCTCAACCAAAAATAGAACCCCCAAGCCTTCAACCAAAAGACCCCAAACACAAAGTTCTCAACCCGAAGCCCACAAACCCGAATCCCCAAAGTCTCAACCAAAAAACATAACCCCAAATTCTCAATCCAAAAGTCAAAGCGCGAAGCCCTATACCCGAAAAAAACAAACCCAAAACCTGATCAACAGAGGGCGTGACGCCATCAACCTTCAGCCCTAACGACTGCATCTTAGCCCCACAAACCATCTCCAAATGGAGAACCTGAATATGTTCTGCTGAATGTTCTTTTCCTAGCACCTCTTTGCGAGGCAACCCAAGCAAACAGGATGTACAGCCAAGGGCGGCGACATGGTTGATGATTAGAACTTAGGGTTCAGGTTCTAGGCTCCAACTCCTCAGGCTGTAAGCCTGAAACATGTTGGTCTATGAGAGTAAAGACTGACCAGAGGTAGGCTGCTGCAAAGCTGCTTGGTCCCAATTGGCTCCATCATGTGATGCCCACACGTCCTCCGGCCCGAGTTTTCATAGCACTCGGGATAGGGATTGGAGTTCCCGGTGAAATGCTGCTGGGTTGGGGGTTTTGGATCTTCGAGGAAGTCCTTGGTGCTCGGGACTTACAGGCTTCGGGCTCGGGGTTAGCACCTTGGATTTCGGTTGACAGTTTGGGGCTTGAGGAGACTCAACATTCAGTAAGAGACATCGAGAAAGAGGGCTTTCCGTGAGTCAGTTGCTATTCGAGGGTGCCTGTGGAATGTGCTTCTACTGACCAATTGACACTAGTTGAGCTAGCATGTCAAATTAACCCGGGGGTTTTATTCAGGGCGAACTACCAGACTTTGAAGGGTGATCTGGTTCCTTCTGCTTACTGGTTCTCATTAGGGAATAAGGGAATAGATCGTATACGTATTCTATAAGGAGTCTATTCCCTTAGTGCCTATTAAGAACCTGTAAGTCGTGGGTATGTCTAAAAACCAGAATTCTAGACTCCTTACTGGTTTTCATGTGTCAACAAATAAGACAATCTGTCCCAACAGTGATGCAGTGCTGGGCAGAGTGTTGGTGGTTCTGAAGTTGAGGCCTGCTTTAGGGCTGTGAGGTTTAGATTCTGAAGTAGCTTGGTGTGTGCACTATTTCTATAAACTTTGGGCAAAAAGCAGGTGCTATGTCTAGGCTTAGATCCAGGATTTGATCTTGAATCCTAGGATTGAGGTTTAGTGGTTTCAGGTTTTGAAGGGGTTTAGAGGTGTAAGGTTTCAGGATCTAGGACTGATTTAGAAATTGTATAAGGTCCCCAGTGTATGGGTCACCTTACAGCATTTACGGGAAATCTATCTAGTCTAACATATTTTTTTGGAGGTTGGTCAGGATTCGTGTGCCCTCAGGGGGCCGCATGAGTATGTGGAGAATATTCTAGAGCTTGCAGGCATCTCCCTTATGATGATACTAATCAGAAGCTTTTGCCCTGAAACTACATACACGGGTCCTAATTTTAGGCTTGGGGTTGTCAACTCCTCTGATTTGCAAAATATAAGGACAAAAAATGAGGAAACCCCTCCCATATGCTATCTGAGACCGTCATTGAAGAAGACATTCTCGCCAATGGGGCTGTTCTCACCGGCCATGACGAGAAGCCTGTTTAGGCTTGAAGCTTTATGGCTTGAGGGTGCTCACAGGGGTTGTGGTAACAGGGAGATTAAGAACAATTCTACAGGTATATGTCTATATCTATGTGTCTATATATATGTATAAATCTATACATACATACATGCATGCATACATACATACATACAGGCCTTAGTATGAGGGTCCACTTCCCACTACTTAAGCAGCAGCAAGGTGAAGAAGTGGGCAAAGCCCTAAACCTCAACACCTTTAATGTCGAGTCCTCATTAATGTTGGTGTCCCTAATTGTGTGAAGTTTGCCCGAAACTATTTAGCCCCCAGCCCCGTTCGTGAAGATTAAGATTTTTTTGCAGAAGGCATGCAAAAAAAAATTCAAGGGATTCATGGGCTAAGTCAGAGGGATGTCAGAAAGGTTTCGGAAGGATTTCAGAAGGGTGGGCCCCGCAAGTAACAAAGCCCTGTAATACCTGAGCTGATTCCTCAAATTGACTTCCGTTAGAACTACGACGCACACTTGTTTGGGGTTCCTGCCCCCTGACTAGATAGGGTCCATTTTTTGTTTGGGACGCATAGACTAGTAGCTAATACGTGAGACTCTAGACCCAAAGCACATTTCAAATGACCCACAACTTTTCTTTCAGGTGTCCCCACGTGAACACCACACGCATGCACTCACCAAAAGCAAAACTGATACCAATAAACACAAGAATAATATTGCAACAACCTTGCTGGGAGGTCTGTGGAAGGTCCCTTCTTTTGTTGAAGGCTGATTCTGACGTGGGCTTCCACATTCCCATTTCATGCTCTTTTCTCGGTTCCGATTACATGTGTTGGGAAGTATCTGATTTCATGGAAGAACCGGGCATTCAAACTGCCTGCCACCAGTTGATTGTTCAAAGGCTTCTGTCGTCTATGGGTTTAGGTTTGAGCTCTGCCTAGACCCTGGACCCTGTACTTCACTGCCTAGTACAGCTGAAACCTCAACCCTAAATCCTGTAAGTGAAAAGCCTAGGCCCTACTCTCTAAACCCTCAAACCTCTAGGCTCTAGGGTTTAGGGATCACGGAGTTCTGATGCATGCTTCTTTCGTCGGGCTTGCAGTTGTAGTAGATCTGCAGTGGGACTGGGTTGGGGCCATAAACGGTTTATAGGCTTAGGGCACAGGGTCCAGGTACTCGCAGATCATGTACTTGGCGAACAGGACTTCCAGTTTAGGCACTTTGGGGCCAAAGTGTCTACAATACTGGTACCTGGATCTCGCAGAGAAAGAATGCAATTTCAATGCATGGTTGAAGCTGAGTCCAAAGAACAGCAGCAGGCCAGATCTTGCATTGCAAGTATGGATTTTCAAGCATTTAGCGCTGAACTCCCGAAAAACCCCATTACACTGACAGCAGACAATGTAGGCCTCCTTTTGCGCGTAACATGTTGTCAGCAAGCACAATAATCCCTAAGAATCGTTTTCTGAAATCTGCCGGCACGCCGGATTCTTTCATCCAGTGTCAGCCCTTGAGTCGCAGAGCTGAATCCTAAACTTTGCGCGCTTTTCTGCACAAAAGCCTGCACAACACCTATGCAATCCCCATCATTCCCCGAAATCAGCACACTCCCTTAAACACAAGAGCCCAGTTCGTCAAATTCACGGCCGAGAGGCCTGTTTCCTAAGGCCACAGCCACATGTCCCGAGCGAGCCGTCCACGGCGCTTTGGATGTGAGCTGAGTCCTGCGCTCAGACCCCACCGAAATGTGAGTGAGTGTGTGCTCTGTAGGGTTTGGCAATGAAAGTTACGTGACCTTACGGAACGATCGCTCTGGGCTTTTCAGGAAGGAGGTTTTTTGGTATCAGCGTTTTGCTGCAGGTGGGAGGATAGGAAGCCGAAGGCTCACATAGCAAGGACAAAAGGGATATTTGAATGTGGGTTGCAGTTGGAGGTGGTTGTACCCTGGTGTTTGTACATAGCTCTTCTTTGGATGGTTGACTTTACCACCCCCTTATCACAACAGTGCATCGACCCTACAAAAAGGAAGCACATAGGGGCCCGGATGGGTAGCGGCTAATCTTGGGTATCAGGGTTTCTGGCTTAGAGTTTGTTGAGCCATGGGATAAAATGGGGATGAGGCTTGCTGTTTCAGTCTAGGGCTGAGATTTCACCAGCCTGCTCGTCAACGACATCTATCTTCCATACAAGCAAACCAGTGCTACTACCCACACACATGCGCTGGCAATCAGAAGGTCCATTACTGGGCTGCTCTTGAGGAACTTAAACTAAGTTACAATAATAAGGATAGTGAAGCGGTCTCCTAACTTGGGAAATTTAATTGAAGTTCCTTGACAGTAGCCCAGCCTAGTGGGCTGGCTGCCGTGTGGAGGTATCTTGGGAACCTCAAAACTTTGATCTGTGTCTTAAGGAGCCTTTCGAACCTGCGGAAAGTACTAAAGACTATCAGCTCCAGAATTCGGGGTCAAAGGTTTTTGGGATAAATGTGTATGTATATGTTGTTTGTGTGTGTGTGTGTGTTTGGAACTTTGGGCGCGTGTAGTGACAACTGTCGCTAAACCCTGAACCTTAAACCTTGAACCAAACCCAAACCCTAAACTGTTAAACCCCAACTCCTGAATCCTAAGTCTGGTTCAGTCCAGGTCGTTCCATCGGCGGAAGACCAAACATCGTTGAGGTGTTTGTTGCCGTCCTTGACACAAGGGCTCCCGGCAGCGGCCGTTGAGGGTTTAGGGTAGGGTTTTCGGCTCTAGAGCAAGGGGCATCTCGGGAATAATCCTCTCCCTCTAACAGTGGCCTCCCCACCCCCATTGTGACAATGATTCCCCCTAAGATAGGATATGGTGCTACATTCGGAATGTGTAATGCTAAAGGGTGTGTGTGTGTGTGTGTGCGCGTGTGTGTGTGTGTGTGAAACCTTTGTACCCAAAAGGATTGTACCCTACTTGTTTGTGTTACAATTTTGGTAGAGTTCAAGTTTTTGTCCCAATAACAGCAGGGGGGCAATGCATGCCTGATAGTCATTGCCCAACGAAGACACTGTCAGTGCA
>CAJNIZ010035558.1:93228-155651 GCA_905231905.1 Symbiodinium pilosum
CAATTTGTTTTCCATTATCCCAGTATAACTCCAATATAACCCTCAGACTAGCCCTAAACCCTAAGTGCCCTTCATCCTGAACCCTCACCCGCCCCTTTGCTTGCCCAGGCGCATAGCCCCCAAGGACGAAGCCCCGCCCGCCAAAAACAGCTGCTCCTCCCGCAGTGTTTGCAGGATGCTCCGCCAGGATTTGCGTGACCAAACGTCAGCACTTCGTTTGTTAGCAGTTCCCAGTTGCCTTTGCATTCCCCCTACATATATGCCTGGCTAGACCATAAACCTGATCCCTAATTGATAATGTTGTAGGTTTCTTCTTATTTTCCATTTCTGCGAAATGGTAGATAATCGGGCCCAAAGTGCCTATATGCAGAGGAACAAGCTGGGCTATATTAGTTGAGCACTTGAAGCGTGAGGGTAAGAAATGCATGTGCTAACAAAGTACGTTCCCACTGAATTTTGCAGCAGTCCGAGCTAGTTCTCCTCTTCTTATTCTTCTCCTCCTTTCTGCTTGGGCTTTAGGATTTGAACTTTGGAGATTGGAGTTTTCGGCTTAGGCGGGTAGTTATCAGGTTGCTGCCTATATAGGAGGACTGCACGTCCGCAAGTTGGACCATCAATCGCATGGTGGGGTGACTAACTATTGTGCTGATAGTCACGGCGCATATAGATGTACAAGTGATGAATACAGTACATGGCCTACAGCTGTGCGCCGTCTGCCTCCAAGGCTGCACACCTCACCCCCTCCATTTTCCTCGTGCCCTGCATGCCACGTGTTTGGAATCAAGCCTATGGAGGACAGGCTGCCCCTCACGTGCTCCTCAATGCGCATCCTCTAAAGGTCACTGGCGGAATAATAATATTTGGCTTCTGGCACGCCCATTTAGCCGTGTTAACGCACCACCAGCACCATATGAGCCGAGTATGCGGTACCTGTTACGCACCTGGCAACTACCCCTCTGCGGCTTGTTTGGTTTCATAGCCATGGCTCCAACCATTGTCACTGTATTGTTGCTCTTGTCTTCTTCATGTTACTGATTCATAGCCATTGTTTTTCTAGTAGAATTTCATTCCCTGCATCATGCAAGGAAGTCCCACAATCCAAACCCTTATCATCCCTAAATACTTCAAGGTCTTGACGTAACCCTGCACCCTAGACCGCGCTAAACCGTAAATCCTAAACTCTCAACCCGGAAGCCCTAAACTTCTAAGCCCCCCACAAAGCCCCAAAAGGTGCGCCTGCGCGGCCTCGCGGCGACCATCCAGCTGTTCCGGCCAGGACACTCCAGTTGCCTTGGGGGCGGGGGGTCAAAAACACAATCTACCCAGGGCGCCTCCAAAATGCCACAACGGTAAAATTGAGCTGAATTGTGTAGGGTATTCTGGGTAACTATATCTATATATATATATGAGGAAATATATATATATGTACATATATTTGTATATATACATATATATATCTGTATATATATATATGTATATATGTATATGTGTGTATGTATATATACATATATGGACCATACTTTTAGAGGGACCCTAGGGCCCTAGGGGCCATACTCCTTCATGTAGGAATATCACTCAAGACATATCAGAAATCATGGTATCAGGGCTTCGGGCTTGCGCCCCAACCCACAATAATCCCTTGTAAAATGTAGTGTAGCTTCCAACGTAAGATTTTTGGGCAGTGTGAGTAGGTGGGGTCTGGGGATTCAGAATAAAGTACTAAGCTCATGGGTGGTTATCAGTAAGGCTCCAATCAAAGTTATGCCTGTAAGTATCTATGCACAGCCAGCCCTCAACCTCCAAGGTTTAGGGAGGAGGGGTAACATACCCTGAACCCTAAACTCCAAACCCTGAAACGCACACGCCAAATCCTGATTTCTACGCTCCACTAAACCCTAAGCCCTAAACTCCAAGATTGACGGTGCGGCTCTGGGTACAATTCTTGTTTGGTGCTCAGATCAGATTTGGGTGGCATGTTCTGGAAGCACTCCTATTCGCCAAGCTGATACTGTACGATAACTACTACCAAGGCCTCAAGGTCCCAAACCTGACCGTGCAACTAGTGTTACAAACATCCCCAACGCAAAATTCTTGATCGCCTGGTCATAAGTATTTGGGCCCAGGGGTCATGAAAACACAATCCGATTAGTATCACTGGTTGCCATGAAGGCCTCCTGAAGTGACCCTTGATCTAATTATCTTATATGCTCTGTATGCAGCGCTCAAACAATCCCCAGCGGGGCGTGGGGGTCACTTCTAAAGCTGCTTGATTCCGTCTGTTGATGGATCACACGTATTGTTTCCAAAATGTCCAATATAAAGACAACTTCCTCTTTACTCTGGACAAAGACCTACAGGAACCCATTTTTACAAGCGACAATGAGATCAACCATTTCTCTTACCAGGGCAGGCTGGGATTGTTTTTGGTGACGGGCAAGGTGATGAAACAGCCTGCTACAGGACTTCATGTGCCTGTACTTTACATACTGCCTACTACCAAGCCTCGATAATGGTGGTCCAAGACCTATAAGCCCTAAACCCCCAAGGTGGAAGCAGGTTATACCCGCAAATCATGTCATGAAGGCGAGTCAGAGCCTTAGTACTTTAAGCTGTCACTGGCGCTTAGTAACTTAGTACGTCTCCTTCTGACCTCTATAAGCCACAGAATGATGCGAGCTGCCCCGAGTATTAACTTACTTACTCAGCCCGCCTGATCCTCAAAGTAAAGTCTGTCGCATGACGAGCTCCGGGGCTAGAATTGCTATGCGCAGAAGATGCCCTAAACCCTAAATAAACCCTTTGCGCATCTTCCGGCCCTAGACCTTATCAACCAGTATGTCCAGTATGTAATCTTTGTTGCCCGTTGCATTTACCATGATGATATCCGCGTGGTGCTCCATTTGAGTTTCCCTCTGCCCCACCCCACTCCCTACCCTTCCGACCCCTGTATCGCCATGTAATCCCTAGAGCCCCATCTAAACGGACCCTACAGGTACGTAATGAATATGCATCCGAGCTGCCCTTCAGCTCTCCGAGGGCCACGACACACAAATGCGCTGCTGCAAGCGCTCGCAGCATGGCCGACATGTGTCCAAGAAATCAGTCAAAGTTTAGGGTTTAGGGTCTAGGAATCACTGAGATTTACTTCGAGGGACTGGCTTACTTATAACCTACTTGTAACCCGCCTGAAACTGTGGCTATAAGCGAACTGAAAGGGTTTAGGATTAGGATCTAGGGTTCGAGGTTCAGGATTTGGGGCGTGTAACTCATGTATGGTTATGTTTGGGTTATGACGGCAATCGTAAGTAGGCTATGCGTAACCTGCCCTCACGGTTAGGATAAGCACAGATGCGACAGAACCGGAGACTTTGTTTTGTGTGGTTGAGACAGGTAACAGCAAACCTATACCTCCAAAACTGACCTCGAAAGCTGAACGAACAAAACAAAACCTCAATCCCAAAGCATGAATCCCGAGCCCCAACACCACACCCTAAACTCCACACCCTGAACCGTAGCTTAAATTCTGAACAACACACAAAGGCAAAACCAGGTTCCTCATTGGGATAGCTGCCTCCGCATCGTTTGGTCCTTCTCCTGGCATGTTACTATCCTGTAAACTAGGTTTCCAAGAACGACCCTAAACCCTAACCTCCACCGGTCACACGCACGAGACTCCAAAACCCTGAACTGTATTATAACCTCCCCCCTATCTCTTTAACCCCTAAATCTTGAACCCTTCTATGTGTAATCCCTAGAACTCCCTTAGGGCGGTCCTAAAGTAATGTGCATGCCCAGTTAACTCTGAAACCCTAAACCCTACCTGTCCGTGGTCACACCTGCAAATCCCTACAAACAATAGACCCTAAATCAACCCTAAACCCTACAGATACTTAAACCTGAAACACTAGATCCATAGTGTGCCGGCTCAGGTAACTCCGTACTGGATGTCCAGCAGGTCCGATGCGCACTCCGCCTTGCTACCGCCATCCTTGGGGCGAAAGAACACAAAAAAAAGCTTTCAATTTTCCCATTAATAGGAGATATATAGGGTCCCTTTAACGGGATTCTAAGGGTCTTGTAGCAATGTGATGTAGAAGGGTCATGTAGGGTTAGACGGAAAACAAGGGGGTATAGGACCCCGTAATGCAGAATCGAATGGCAAGGAAAATGGCACATGAAATGGAAACTGGGCTTATACAGGTGTAAGTTTGGGATGAGGTCATAAAAGGATTTATCGTGGAGAAGGAAGTGCAAACCTATTATCTAGGGTTTAGGTTTCGGGCGCTTGGGTTTAGGGTTCAGGTTTAAAGGGACTTAGGAGTTAAGGGATTGAGGGCTTGGGCTTTTGATTTTGGGTTTCTGGTTTCTGGGCGTAGAACGTCGGGCTCAGGCTGTAGGGTGTAGGACCACTTACTGGTAATGCTTGTGGTTTTTGCTCCCTTCCAAGCTGTATGAAGTGAACATGGAATACACGTACAACGAGCGTGTAGCAGACAGAATGCTGCTGCTATCGCAGAAGGCATCCTTCTTCAGGTCGACCTTCCACCATAGCACGTAGTCCTGGTATTAAACCTTGTCAAACAAACAAACCTTCACAAGCGTCAGTAAACAGATCTCCAATATAGACTCCAATGTACTAGAATGCTCGTTCAGAGGCCCGCAAAACGGACACCAAAATTTCAGAAACCCCCACAGGGGTCTTGGATGTGAGTCACTTGGGTGTAGCTGGTTGGCTGGTTGGCAGGGCTTGAAGCTTGAGGTCAAGGTGCTCAGGCTTTAGAAAAATCGATTTTCGACTTTAATATAATCCTTCTGGTTGCCAAGAGGCCAGTGCTCATGACTGAGGGCACGATGAGGGGTCGATTCTTCATGTCTTAGGGCTTTGGGTCGAAGCTGTGTGGGATTGGCTTTAGAAGCCCTAGCCGGCTAGCCTAAGCCTGATGCCCTAAAACCTTCAATCTGTTTGTGCGTCTCTCAGAAAAGAGGGCTGTTCCCGGCCCCCCCACGAAGGGGATGACGAAGGGGATGACAGGGGTCCGTGCAAAGGATCTGACTTCTTCAGGGGTTGACGAACCCTAAGCCCTAAAAACCAGAACCCCAAAACCTAAAACCTTAACCCCAAAGCCTAAAGCCTAAGCTGGGGGTTAGGGTCAAAAAAGGGATAGAAGGAAAATGAGCTAGCAAAAGATTTGTTATAGAAGACTGACAATACTCGTCATCATCGTGGAAAATGACCAGGAAAATTCATGAGCACGAAGCTCCGCAAAACTCCCGAAGATCTCCCTTTGCTCCCCAGGTGACCCTACAAGAAGCTTTCAGAGTTTGGGGTTTGGTGTAACCATGCATGCCCAAAAGCCCCCATCCCCAAACTTTAAAGCGTACCATTTACTCCAAGTCCCTGACCTTCGGACAGGCATGGGCCACTGCCTCAGGCAACAGAATCCACAAGAGCAACGGAGTACCGTTTTTTGATGGTTGCACCAAGTAATACTAGATTCTTGACGTACCGCGGTGTACACAGAAGGAGGCTAACATATGACTGCCTGGCTTATTTGTAATTTCAACGACTAGTTGAATGTGAGCTCAACAGCACAGGGGCCTTTCTACGCTGCTGCATGCAATCCTTATCATCCATCCCCAAGATACGACCGTATAATGCAGGGCCTACATGACTCAAATAGGGTTTGGGGCCGTACTTTACTATGGCTTTAGTAGGGCTTTCGCAGTACTCGTATACTGCATATCAAACCCTAGTGCGGTGGGTTTGGGGCAGCGTGCAAAAAAAAAAAAACAACAGCTCTTGACTCGGAGACAATGAGTATCTGAAACGCACTGGGCAATTTCTCCAAGGGCACGTCCAAGTCAAAAGACCGCGCTTTGACTTTGCTTAGGCTTGGACAATTTTGAAGGCATAGACGTCTGATTCATTTCTCAAGTTCATGCGTCTCTTGATTTCCTTGACGGGTTACTCGGTTAGCGGCTTTGGTCTTTCTGGACATTGCTGCTTTAAAAGTCTACAACCTTGGAACTCAAACCATGAACCATTGCTGTGCTTTAATTCTGAGTTTAGAGGCAGGGAGCATGCTGTGGATACTGACTCTGGGGCCTGCCGCTCCAAAAATCTCCCAGCCCAATAAACACCGGCAAGCATGGATTGTGAGACCTCGCCCCGAACCCTCAAACCCAAACCCTGAAACCTGAAGCCTAGAACCTAAGGCCAAAGACTCAATCAAAAACTTGGATGTGGTCAAGGAACTTGAGTAGAGGTGTCAAGATACGGATATAAGGCACATGAACCAGTTTCCCCACACTAGTAACTTCAACTTAATTCAAGCGAGCCAGCAGCAATCAAGTAGAACCCAGACCCTACAGCCTATGGCCCAAAAGCAGCCTGTCAACCTGCCATGTGGAGTCTGAAGCCTGCAAGCACTAGGGTACATTCTTAGGGGACGCCAGATAGGACACGGTTGAGGGTTTAGGGTTAGAACGGAAACTATAATGGTTACTTAGAGGGTCTGTCCTATCAGGGCCTGATGGTTTCCCAAAGGGCCCAGATACTTACAGAGCGTATGGGACATGGTCTACTGTTCCCAAACTGGGGGGAAATTTATATAGGGGCAGATAATGTCACAACGGGAAATCCATTTGGAGCGAAGCCTCCGAGCCCCAGACCCCCAGGACCTCTAAACTCTTAAGCGCAAAGCCTCTACATATTCAAGGAGCGCAAGACTGTTAAATCAGGAGCATACCTTGAATATGGTTTGGATTCTCAGTATGATTCGGGAGATATTCCTCAATTAAGGGGGGAGCAGTTCGATGATTCGGACAAGATGCCGCAAGATAGCTGCCCGCCGCAGTGAGGGACGCATAGACGCCCGTGATGTCAGTGGCACAGGCCGACCTGACCCCGGGGACAAGAGCTTTGGCATTGGGTTTCAGGCTTTAGGGGTTTGGTTTTAGGGTTTTGTCTTGAAACTGGCTCAGTCTATCTGAGATCCCCATGAAGACGTCAAGGGGTTGAAACTTATTTAGGATGGCTTTTGCGGAGGGCCTTGTTGGATTGAAAAGAGGTATGTGGGAGTCTACCCTCCACCCAACCCTAGTTCCAAACCCCAAGCCCCCTACACCTGTATACACTAAACCCTGACGTCCGCGCTGAAACCCTAAACCCTAAAATCTCTACACTACACATGGGCATGCAGGTCCAAGTCACCCATGGACGATGATCAAAACATGTTCTGCCATTTCCCGAGAAGGGACCCCATGACAATGCCAAACACCCAACACGGTATAGGTGTTAGGGCTTGTGGTTTAGTGTTCGGGGTTAAAGTCCAATATGTCCTCAGAGAGTTCCCAGAAGTCCACAAACCCTTTGTCATCCGGTTGTCACAGAACCTCAGCCCTGGACTATCTGCTTTGAACGTGTATCCTCAACACAAGCTTCCGTCCCAAGCCCGGCAGACCCATGTTATGCGTCCTCAGTTCCAACCCAGAGCCTTACCCCCATGCCCCAACCCTAGACCCTAGACTGGGTATAAATGCTGGTCGCGTCACACGGAGCGTCGGACATGTCCATTGCAAGTGTTGGCCTAAACCCCACACTGTAAACTCTAAACCCGAAATCCCAAACCCTAAACAAACCATCGTCCCACAAATGCCTTGTAGGTTTGCCAGGTGCGCAGTGGAAGACTGAGCTTTCTATCTGCAGGCCTGGAAGATCAGAGTCAAGGCATGGGGATCCCAGGAAAAATCCTAAGCCATAAACCCTGTCCCTGAGGGGCCAGTATATGCCTTCAGTACATTTTCGGCCCGTATACCGTTGATAATAATTTAGGTTTTGGGGAGTTAGACTATAAGTATATACTTTGGAGCCTTAGGGTACCCGAAGCCCCAAAGTAAATCGTCGCTTCCTTGCTTTAGATTGCGGTCTGAGTCTGAGGTTCAGGGGTTGAAAGGTCCAGGCTCTTCTCAAGGATCTAGGAGTTTGGGTTTAGGGTGTGTCGGGAATGAAGGAAGAGGTTAGGAACTCTGACAAAGTTTGCATAGTGGCTCACATGGGCATCCATTCCTCCATTTCCTACTAACCACCCGCAGGTCTGCGGCTCCGAGGATAATCACAAGGCTTCCTAAACCCCAAGAGCTCAGGAACTCATTGCTAGAAGTCCGGAACTTCGCATCTGAGGAATGTCGAGAGGGTGGATAGTTTCCCTGATGTGAGCCTTGCATAGAGCTCTTACACTTGCTAGTCTGCCCGCCTGCCAAGACCAGCTTCTCAGACGCGATGGCAGCGCTGATACCGCAAGTGGCCTTAGAGGAGGGCTGAGGGATCCTTTCAAGGCGGGGTATAGGAATAGATAAGGGTCGGGATCCTTTTGCAGCATCTGTACGGATATCTAGGATTTGGGGCTTCGATTAAGGTTCACAGCGTGAGATGTACGGTATGGGCTACCCGAAGGTTGAAGAGGGTTTGCGGATTCAAGTTTGGGGCTTCCAAGAATTATTGGCTCCTTTCTGCAAATCCCATAATAAGTGTCATCGTATGTCGGGGCTGTAAATACATAAGAGGGGCCCCGCCAGACTGGGAGAACTGCCCAGGGATTTTGCTTGGAGGTCCAGGGCAACCACGACCCATAGCTTATTTCCCAAGGTAAGGCTGTCCTCAATAATTATGGTAGTGATGATTCATGGGTCCCGTACCCACCCACACATACTGTTACTGCCTCCGTTCTCTCCTTTGATCACGCATATTCAAGGAAAAAACTGAGTTGGTTAGGAAAAGCCATCAACTTGAGTTATAAGCAAACGTGTAATGCGACTATCAATCCCCTGAACCTCCAAGTATGTATGGTGGCCAGGGGCTCTCTTGCAAACAGCGGTTTTCGAGCCAAGAAAAAGGTGTGTTGGCATGAAACTTATGCCAAATGTTGCTCGATGAATGTAGTTGTCAGGTGCAGGCTACTCGCACATAGGGCGTATGTAAAGCTTGTATCCGGGGACTGGAAGAGACAGAAGTTGATGTAGAGCTTATGTGGGGGAATCTATCCACCTCTAGATTTCTTAGATTCAGTGCCCGTTCCACAAATAGGTTCCATAAGTGCGTTTAGGGCTTAGGGAAGTTTACTCAGCTGGCAGCTAGGGTGGAGGAGTTGGGGCTAGTTTTGGATAAGGGAGTGAAATCTCTACACAAAAAAAAGAGATACTTATGAGTAGCTTTATTCGGTTGCTGAACCTAGCAGGATTACATTCTCCGTACGAAACTACTATAACCGAAAGGGAGATCTAATCTTACTCTGCATTGTGGGTTATGGGATCCCCTAATGAAATCCGACTCATATGAGCCCTGAACTAAGGGCCTCATGCCTTTGGTTTCGCCAGGATTCTTCAACCCTAAACCCCAAAGCCTCAACCCTCAAGCCCGAATGTGTGGTAGGCTCTCCGATTCTGGTCCTGTTTACGGCACCCAACCCAAAAGGGTCCAACTACCTTTATCAATCTTTATCACATATGTACATATATGTATGTATATACACCCTACATATATACATATACATATATATATATACACGTGTGCAATATATATATATATATACATATATGTATATATACATATGTATGTATATTCTTGGGGCTTAAGGGGGTTTCCAGATAGCAACGTCGGGGCGTAAGTATACGCTCTCCAGCCAATGTCTCCCGAACAAGAACGTCATCTTCGCTTTTGCCCGAGCAAGCTGGCACATACAGCAGCAAACCAAGGACTGATGAGCTGAGACAACATGTGTTAGTACTTGAAGGATTCGCTCGCAAGGGCTTCTGCACCAAGTCTGCCAGTCGCGGTTGCCTCAGATTGTCTCGCCTGAGCTGGATGCCCACTATCTGGAGTGCTGCTGAGCCGACAGGGCGTCCAACCAATGCCAAGTGTGCTGATATTCTCGAGCTGAAACGCCGTGAGAGAGCCAGCTTGCCTGCGT
Organism: Symbiodinium pilosum; assembly: GCA_905231905.1. Classification (NCBI taxonomy): domain Eukaryota; class Dinophyceae; order Suessiales; family Symbiodiniaceae; genus Symbiodinium; species Symbiodinium pilosum. Next base: position 103,197 of record CAJNIZ010035558.1, read on the forward strand.
GCAGCCCCTGCCCTTTTGTCGGGTTTGGGAGCCCAGCATTTGCACCAGGTGCAACACTTCTGTGTTTGGCTGGGGGACCTAGACCGTAAACCCTACCTCCTTGGACTCATCCCCTTAAGACATGGTCACCGTATATAGTTTATAGACTCACCAGTATTCTGAAGAGCCGTGCGCGCGCTCACCGGAACTTTGCCTAAGATCCTACCTCACATCGACAGGGAAGATTCAATGCAACCCCCAATTCTTGGACATGTGTGAAACTCCTATGTGCTTGGAATGCTGACAAACAAACACCAAAACTCTCTCTACTTGTTTTTCTGTAGAACCTCTGGCGCCACTGAGGGAGCAGCTTCATCCCATCGCCGATTCGTGCGATCCTGGAGCAGCAACAAATCCCATGCCCGCTGTTTGAAAGTGTTGGGTTTAGGGTCTAGGCCCTAGGCACTAAACTCTGCACCCCAAGTATGGAACTCTGTATGGCAGCTTCTGAGGGTCCGCCATATGAATACATCCAACCCGTCTGAGGCCTTCTTCACAACGAGTTTGCCAACAATTGTGAACATGCAGCACACGGCACCCTGTACTCTCACCGCACAAGTTCAGAACTTCAAAAACCTAGACCCCTTCACCCCAAACCTCTGGACTGCTAAATTCTGATTATACTCCATCAACACCCAGTCCTTCTTTTTGCTGATTATTTGCTGCGCAAGCGAGTCCGCCGCGAAGCGAGGAGCTGGCAACTTGCTCGCCACCGCCAACGCCCTGGCCGTTCTACTCTACTTGGAGGGGTGTGTAACTTACAATCTACCCAATGCTTGCGGAAATCAGCCGATTATAACCGCACTTGGGGACATGTAGGGCTTATGACTGAGTTCTACCTACACTTTTCAGTAAGGTATACGTATCCCAGCCCTGCCAAAGAGCAGAGATCAGGGTTTAGCGGGGTCCACTGCTCTACAACTAGGCTTATAGGTAACATACTTACAAGGTTTAGGGCTTACGATCTTGGTGGATGGGGTACACCATTCCGTCCGTTTACATTTCTCAGCAAGGGGGATTTTAGTGACTTTGGGTATGTGCAGGGATCAAAGCATTACAGGGATGCTTGTTGAGGGTTCAAGCATGAGGTAGGTATGCGGTCATGGTGTTTAAGTCTTCCAGACAGGGTGGCTAGGGTTTATGGTTTAAGGTTTTCTCCGCAATTATCTGGGAATTTCTGAACATGCAGCTTGCCCTCATATACCTTGAAAACTACCACCACATGCTCGGAAGCACTAGGCTGCTGGTTGTAGGGGCCCACAACATGTGCCCATAATTCAGACAAGCGAGACGCAATTGATTAGGCGTTTTGATGCAGAACTAACCATTACTTGGCACAATACGCACTGACCTAAAACCACATGTATAGCTACAAAGCCCAGCCTGCAAATGTCCACGTCTCCCAGTACGAGTGCACTTCAGCGCGGTTCTGCTAAAATAGCTGTTGAAGAAATAAGCAGCAGTGCACAAGCGTGCCACTCGCAGCTTCCGAAAGCAAACCCCACATGGTTTGGAGTCCATACAATTTAGGGTGTAGGGTTTGCTTCGACTTTTATGGAAGATTCTCGAACAGGGCTTCCACATAAAAGACTATATCTTGAATATGCTCGGATCCTGAATATAAAGTATGTAGTCACCATAAACAGGGGGACCCTAATATATACACAGCAAACTATAACCAAATTATAAGAACTCCCCAAAATGGTACCCTTGATTTTGGAAAACTCCCGCATGTAGCTTACTTGACAGCTTTGGCGAAGGCCTGGGAACTGTCCAAGAGTAACTTACGGTGTTGGCTGAAAGTTTAGTCAGGGCATAGGGTTTGGCCAAATCTAACATGGAAGCTAAACAAGGCCCCCCCACTGCCTGTTTGCAAGGGTGCTACATGATATGAAAATCCATGTGCATTTGCAAGAGGGTGGGTTTCTTCGTTTCTTCGGGGTCCGGATCCTAAACCCCAAACTCCAAAGGCCAGTCCCCAATCCCTAGCCCGAAATCCCAAGACCTGAACCTTAAACGCCCAACCCCAAACTACCAGCTAAAACCGCAAATCATGGAACTGGTTCCTAAAAATGAGGAGCGTGTATGGATAAATCAAAGTTGTTTGAAGTCCTGTGCCCCTCTTGCCCCAGCAAACTCTTGACTCTATACCCGCAACCCCAAACCTTAAGCCTGAATCCCTAAACTCCTACACCCTGAAGCTTAAACCCCTGAACCCTAGCCCTTGCCTATCCGCCAAAGACCCAGGCTGCCGCGATCGCCATGCTGCAGCATTTATCAACTCCTGTACATGGTTTCGGGTATGGGGATTGAGGTTGAGAAAGTAATGTTCGGGGAGGGTTCAGGGATTAGGCAGGGTTTAGGGATTAGAGCTTAAGGTTTGAGCTTTTCAGGCGTCATACCTTGCGCCACGTAGAAACCGCGTAACACTGTAATTCCTGATTAAGGCTTTCGGGCTTGGGGGTTGGGTGGTTTGGGGGTTGATTTTTCGGATTTGGGGCAGCTTCAAGACGTGGTTTTCGGCGGTCGAACCAACCAAAGCCTTGTTAGTCTTCTTACGGGGTACTGCGGCCTGCAGGGAAACAGTCTTTCTCAATGCTTTCTCGAGCTGGTGCATCCCCATTTCAACATCACTAACACAGAGTTTCCGATCCCCAGGGTTATGATTTATTTTGGAAACGAGTATGAGGAGGACCCCCGTATGCTCTAAAGTGTTGATACACTTAGGGCTTAGGGCTCCTGGGACCTGCGTGTAATACCCTCAAACCCTGAACCTTGACAGTAAATTACCACAGGGAGCTTTACGCCCAACCTAAGAATGCCCAGAATGTCCTGACACATGCGCCCTAAACCCGAATCCCTAAACCCGAATCCCTGACCCAATCCCGAATCATACGTGAAGACATGCAATCTGACCGTAAACCCTTCAACCGTGAAACATACAAGCCTAAACCCAAGCCCTATAGACCTTGGAAACTTTTGTCCTGAATCCTGAAGCCTAGCCAGACACCTTGGTTTCTCAAAGCCCGAACCCTAAACAATCAAACCTGCAAACCTTCAAACCTGAACCCCAAGCAGTGTCCTGTACACCGGCTGCGCGCCGCCTTCGATGGAGATTCTCCAGCCTGATGCGGCCGGCTCTGGGTTCAAAAGCTTGAGGCTACCTATACGCAATTGCGATTCTAGGGTTTAGGGTTTAATGGGGAGTTTCAGAGCAGTTTAGGAACCTCCATTCATAAACTGGTTGTTAGGACGATATTATACTATAGGCTCATCAGGATTGGGAATTAGTCAGGATTCCACATTGGGTTTTGGGGCTTAGGTTGTGGCTTTGGGATCTATATTAGGCTCCATTTACTACGGGGTATACAAGGATATGTACGTGCTTTTCAAGGTGTTCATGGGGGTTTTGTAGGGATGTAGACTTGAGGGTTCAGGGTTTAGGTTTGGGGTTTGGGGTCTAAGGTTTAGGGTTCGGGGCTCAAGGCTTAAGATCACTTTTTGAGTTGAAGGTTCAGTATTTGAGTAATGTTCTCAACCTTTAAGCCACAGGTTTAGGGGACTAGCCTTTATGTGGTTTCTTGCACATCTCCTGTCCTACAAAATCCCTACAAAATCCCAAGTGGCTGAAAGCATCAGTTCAGGCAAAGAAAGGTTCGTGAGACCCAAACCCCGCCAAAAGGATCTCAAAGTGATATCCCTTGGGGTTGACACAGGGAATCCTATAGAACCCACATGGGCTGTTATAGGCTCATATAGAGGATCTGTTTTCTAGATGCTGAGCTCCCTGGCCACAAGAAGGTTGACTTTGTGATCACGGACTGAGGTTTAGTGTTAGGCTTTGAGGTTTAGGGGATTACGTCTTCCAAAAAAAGATAACCTGTTAGCTACCCAGGTACTGCGTCCGCAGGAAAGGACCTGCTTCATACTGCTGACACTTAAATAAATTGCCTGACCTCAGTTCAGCACAATACCATTAGTCTCTACGTGTAGGGTATTTAGGGTTTCGCGGGTTGCTTGTAAATCGGTATTCACTTTCAACCCGAAACGCCAAACCCTGAAACTTCCCAAATCCTAAACCGCAAGCCCAAATCCATCTTGCCTAGCATCGACAATATGGAGGGTTGTCCAAATCATTGTACCCTTTGGGGTACCCTTAAATAGGGACCTCCAATAACGGACTATACTTCTGATGGCTCACCATATGAACGTGACTCAAACACAGCAAGCCCAGGAGCTCGAAGAGTAATGGCGCTGCCACTGCACAGGCCGACAGCAAAGCCAGGAGCCTGAGCTACGGGCTTTGGGACTCAAGGGATATGAAGAAACCGTCGAAATCTTGCTCAACCTCCCTTAACTACTGCAGTTCCCAGGCTTCTTAAGACCTACGCTGCGCAGGTCTTCCTCCATCAACAATAGGATCCAGAGGACTCTCCTCCTTCAGCTTGAGCCTTCGTCTCTCGGCTAGACCCAAAACTTCAAAAACCCTCTACTCAAGCAATATACCTTATACTAAGGTTGCGAATATGATGGCAGGTATATAGGAAGTCTTGGAAAGCTTGAAGAACAACCTTAAGGACACCAACTTATGATGAGATTCCTGGCAAAGCATGGGCTCGCTAACCACCTCCCTTCAGAATTGGGTTTCCTTATGGTTTAGGTCTTGCGGTTTGTGGGTTTCCTTACCCCCCTGCGTGTACTACCGCCCCATGGGCTCCGCCGTACTTAAGCTGCTTAAGCTCGTTTGAAGCTAATTTGAGTTAATTAAGGGGGAACCTACAGTAGGGTTTGGCGATACCAAGCTCGCAGGCTTCCTTTCTGTCAGGCCAGGGGCAATTGTAAATTACTTTCTAGGGAGCCCCATTCCCCTCGATTGAGGCATATGCCTTATATCATATCGAGGATCCTGGTGCTACGGCTTAGCATTTGACCTTCAATGACATCAGGGTTCTTGGCACTAAGGTATGACCCTTAAGTAAATGGCATCGGGCCTTGCCAAGCCAAATTTGTGCCAAGACATAGGCTCTCTAAACACTCAAACCTCAACCTTAGACAACTTAAGACTTACACCCTCAATCGCAGAAAGTGAGAAGTCGATAAATGACAGGGGGTCCAGGATTTAGGCTTAGGCTCTAGGTTTGTAGGGTTTAGGGTTTAAGCATGTACTACCGGGGCTTGAATACCTCAATTTCATCTTGAGGTACTCTACATTGTAATTGTACAGTTTGTATAAGTTTCCAAGACCATGATGTCAGCAATAACCTACATACGACCAGCAAAGCCCAATGAATCTTCATTTCATATCTATGTGTCCCTCTTTACACTCCTACATGGCTACATAATCCTACTGGGGAGGACCATATATTAATCCTTAGGTCCTAAGCCAGCTCCAGCTTGGTGCCCAGACATTGAGAAACATCCTACAGGAATTCCAAATATATGAAAGCAGCAAGATTGTGTGTTTCCAGTGCCTAGCGGCCCCTCTGTGGGAGTCTTTATGACAAGGATTATCGTATATTGTGGCCCGGGAGAGTTGGGGGGAGCAGATTCTTCAAAGAGCTTGAGTCCGAGTTCCAGGCCAAGGGGTATACGGTACATGGAAATCATCCTGCACCACCCTAGGTTACCCTAACGTCAAGCCCCAGCGTGTCGGCATACGAGTTGGTCTCAGAAGAAGCATGACATGAGATGCCTTCCTGAGCCACGTCCAACTCCATGTGCAGTCACGACGAAATCAGTTTTTCTGTGGTGGGACCTTAGGGTAGCTAAGCAGCAAGCTACTACTAAGGGGCTGCACTAAAGTTAAGATAAGGTGATCGCGGGTGCATACTGTCTTTCCTAACTTCAGGTTTCCTGCAAGTAAACCTTTGGCCCGCCATTATATCAGCCGGAGCGCCGCCAAAGCAATCTCCCTCTGCGTCTCAAACACGTCGAAGGGAACTCCTTGGCGGCCTGCTGAAAGGCTTTGGGCCTAGAATTGTGGATTCTAGGATTGCACAGGGAGTGTATGGGGACTGTAGTGTATGAGCACCACGGATAATCAAGTCGAAAAAAAACATGGAACATGAAATGGACGCAGGAGAGAAACTACTAGCATCCATATACAAGGAGATTGAAGGGTCTGAGGCCTGGCATAATTTGTTAGCCTTGACCCCTATAATAACGATCCTGCAACAACATATGATGGTAAGGGCTCAGAAGTTTCGGATCGGTCTTGGGGCGTTGGCTTTAGGTTTCAAGGCCTGAGTCTGAAGGTACTGGGCTCAGGACAGGTATATTCCCGTAATCGGGTTTTCAAAGCAGGGCTCGCTTCACCATTGATCTAAACCCAGAGGATCCAGGGATCCAAAGAAATTGGGTTCTTGGAGAAATTGAAAACATTGCTAATGGTGAAGGTTCCGGTGAAGCATATGGCTCAGAACGTCGACCTTTCGCAAACCGCAACGTCATATCGGGAATGAGAGAGGCTACAAACGAGGCATTTTCTGAATGCAGTAGGTGCCAGAAGCCAGCATGCCGCTTGCGTATTCTTTGAATCCGTCAAGTTCTGAGAGTTTGGGTCGCTTGCTTCTCTAGTAGCAGCAACTTCCCGCTCAAGCTGGACAAGGGCCTTTTGGGGGCCTGAGAATCAGGATGAAGCAAATATGCTTTCCTGTCTAACCAGTTTCCACTTCACTCCAACGAAAGGCCCCGGAAGTCCAGGATTGCAGCCAGAAGGTTATTTTCACTGGCCCTCAGGGTTGAAATGCTCACATATTAGATACTTCTTATCAGCCCAAGCGCCACAATGAGCGCTTTATGGCAGTCTGCCTACTATGTGTCCCTAAACCCAATCCCTTGATCCTAGACCCTGAGCCCAAAATCTGAGATCCGAAGCCCGAAGCCCGAGTTCTGAGACCCGGCTCCTCAAATCCGACTTCGCACCCAAACTGGTTTGCTGCAAAGGGCCTAAGCCCAAATTACTGCAATATGGATGTAACGTAAACAGTAAGGTTGCTTCAAGCTCCTTAACAGCAAGCCGCCCAAAGCAGAAGCTTCAAAAATGCCTCAGGCTCTGCCAGTGGCTCAAGCTCAGGCGCCACATCAGCTTGCATGACTACAACTATGGTTGGGGCTGAAGATTTCAGATTTTAGGGGTTTGGACAGGGTGGACGCTGTTAGTGGGTGGGTAGGTGGAACGACCCCTTCATAATCAGCATTCTCGCGTATCCCATGTTGGTACCTCTTCACGTTACAGTAACTAGAAGGAGGACACAACATGTAACATCGTGTCGACAACTCCCCCATGTCCCTCTACAACATCCAAAACACTTCAGTTCGGCAAGATACTCAACAGCACATTATGATGCACTGCATAGTTTGAGGATTGTTTGCATTATCTATACTGCACTTCTGAATGACAGGCTTTTGGAAGATGCCGGCTTGCTTTAATGGGGTTCGTTCATGGCATGTTCTGGACCTGAGCCTTTGGGCGCATTGCGGGCGGGGACCACCATGTCTGCTCATACAGTCAGGGTTTAGGGTTTATAAGGGGTTTAGGGAGGGGTTTAGGGATTAGGTTTCGGGACCGTGAGGGCTCATCGCTCTCAGCATAGAGCTGAAGCAATGAATCCACTTTAACCTCCGGCCCCGGTCAACACATGACTACAAAATGGCCACGCATTCTTTTCGGACTTTCCAGCAAGACCTGGGTAAGGGCAGGAGGGAAGAAGGTAAAGGGTTTTGAGCCTATACGAGAGCTTCGGGCCCAACACCCTAAACCCGAAGCCGTGACAACTAAAGCCTAAGCCTCGGACCATTGACCCTAAACCCAGCCCTAACCCTTTGCTCTGAGGAACGCGTCCAAAGATTTAAGTTCAAGTCTTGGCTTCAAGCCTTGGTAAGGCCTAAGCAGGCCACACTGTTAAGGGCTTAGGGTTTGGGGTAAATTGCCCTCCCTCGAACGAAATGTGGAATGGCTCTGCATGGATTCAAGTTAACATCGGAGAGGCCTGTTTTTGGCGGCAACCTTGGGTGTTATCCTTCCAGCCCCCTTTCGAGAAAGAGCCTGCTACATGCTCAGGGATTTTACGATGGTGGAGGACTCGAGGACTCGATCTGGTCAGGCATCCGCGTGGTCATACAGTAACAAGTAAGTTCAGGTTAAGGGCAGAACAGCTTGGATCCCGGGAGCCCGTCAGCTTTTGCTTCAAAACCTGGATGAGATCGCACCAAATTTCAAGTCAAGACCCTCTCCAAAACAAAATGACACCATATGGCTTGGTGCTTCACGGTAAGTAAACAATCAGAAGTTATGTTGACGCCATCTATGGGTGGGTAGCTATCAAGCGGGTAGTCTCCGAAAAGCTCTCAGAAGGACTTCGCCTGTTATTGGCTTGTATCGTTGCTGAAAGATAGTCACGAATACATGGCGCCCCCTTTGGGCTGCTGTCAAGCTTAGCGAAGTTAATCAAACACTTCACAAGATGTAATGTGGAAACCCAAAGTTGGACCCCAAATTGATATCCTATCTGTTTGTACAGATATACGTAAACCCTAAAGCTCCAAACCACAGGATCCAAGCCACTGGTCCAACCCAGAATCCACTTGTGCTTGAAGGAGAATAAGCAGGTGGATCCCTTCTAGAATGCCTTGTCAATGTGTTTGAATTAGGGGAGGAGGGGGGCGAAGGGGACATTGATTTGAAGCAGGAAAGGAAAGCAATCTCCCAAAACAGACCCACTCAGAATCGCATTTTTCCCTCCCCACTCCCCTTAGGCACCACTAAATTATACAAGTTTCTAGAGGCACCTGCTTCGGGAATACGATGGAGAAACTTGCCAACTACTTCATGCTTTGTGGCATTCTTTAGGGCTTTGGGCGAATCATGTGGAATAACGGATACAGTCTAGATGCAAATCCTGAAATCCATGCCATAAATCAATAAAGCTTTTAACAACAAACACTGCATGGAATCTCAAAAAAGTGTCGCCCCGTCTGCCCCTACATGTCAAATACGCAACATAAAGAGAACCAGATATTTTGAGAACATGTCAAGTGATTGCTGAAGAGCTACAGCCTAGAACTTACCTCTGGCTTGCAAGGAATGCAGGAAGTGATCCGTATCAGAGTCCCTATATACACTACTCACTTATGTATGTAGTTCCCATTGCCCCTTTCCATCGTTCCTTGCTGTCCCGAGGGAAGAGAAAGTGCTTCCCATCAAGTCATAGAAGAGCGGAGGACTCGCAACGGCCTTTGTTCGTGCAATATGGAGTTTCAGGTTTATGGCTTTTTCAGGTAGTGATGATGGGTATGGATTCGTTCCTGAAAAGGTGTTAGAAGTTCTGGGTGCCGCTCAACACTAAGCCCAAAATCTTAAACCCTAAACCTCAACTCCTAAGCCCTAAGCATCCGCAAGCCCTGTATCAAACCTAAACGCCAAGCCCTAACCCCTAACCCGGGCCCAGCAAGTACTGAAGAACCCTTCCGAGGCGTGCGCGTGCAGGGGATTCTTGAAGACCTTCCAGGCGGCGCGAGAGACAGACGTTTTATGGTTGAGCGGTTTAGGGGTTTCAGATCTTAGGAGTTTAGGGTTCAGGGTTTAAGGTCTAGGGGTCTAGGGCAGTCTGGGGTTGAGGAGTTTAGGCTTTCATTTGGTGGGTTTAGGGGTTTATATGGGTTTATGGTTTAGGCGGACTAAGGCTTCCCCCTTTTTCAGATGTATTCGGGGTCACCGACAAACAAAACACTGACATCCCTATACACGAGCTACAGTCAATGTTTCACCAAATTAATGATGGAGAATCCAGAAGACAAGAACATGGAACATGAAATGGACATTGGAATCATATGAGGGGGTATAGGTCGTCCCCTTTACGGCATTTGTGTTCACACACACGCGCGCCCTCCAGTGCTTGCAGAGCTTCGCAATGCGACACATAAACGTTCCACCGATCGTTTACGATAGCGGCGCGTCTCATTTTCGCGCTGCCTGGGAATGTGGACGTGCAAGTACAGAAAACTGCAGTTGTTGCAGAACAATTGCAGATTGTGCTGCTGCGTCACACAAGCCGATGTTGCAAGAAGCTGGTATGAGCCAGCAGGGCTTGGCATCGTACGGAGGCAGGCACAAGCGCTGTCCCAGGTCCCATGTACACTCTCAACCAGGTCAAGCTCATAAATCGCGGAGAACTCCAAAGGATCTTATTCTTTCCTTGCAACAAGCTGTCGTTAGAGCAGGGGGAACCACGTGAAGTGGTCGCTCGGGCTGATAAACGGTAATCCTGTTGGTTCCTGCGCTGGGAAGTGGCTGATTCTCAAAACGACTACAATGCCTACAGGTGGGGGAAGTACAATTTCCAATAATGCTCAGCCCTGCAAAACCAGAGTCTGAATCCTGCAATGCAAGCAATGAGCTTGACGTTCCACAGGATGGCACAAGAAGAGCGATTGAACTAAGGTCTTGGGACCAAGGCTCTTGCAATGCACTCGTATACAGCAAAGGAAGAATGCGTCAGCGTACGCCAAAGCAACATAAGCCCTATCACAAGCACCCCAATAAGGACACCCCAAAAAAGAATTGCATCACTACTAAAATGAGGTTCCCACCATATCGGCTTGCATAAGCCACAAGCCCCAGAATTGACATTCCCACCGCAAGAAGTTGCAGCCAATTAAGGGAGAACCTCGCCGAGTACGTAGGGAACCGAGGATGAACCCAAATACGGAGGAATGCAGAAACGTGTGTTACCAATTGGGCACGTCGTTGCGGAGTTCTTGACGTAACTCAATTCCCCAAAATCTGGAGCCCAAACACTTCCCCAACAGTCAGTATATACAAACACATATATTTTCCGGGAAATTTCGGAAGGAAACACCGGACACCTGAGTGCCAGGGCTCGCCTCTAGAACAAAAACACCACAGCAACGCTAGAAGACCCCATCATGCCACGCTCACACCACCCAACTGCATGTAGACGCTGTCATAAACAACATTTTCTTCATTATGTTATCAAGCCGTGGCCATTCCCAAGACATGGTTTCCCCAAGTAGACGCTCAATCGATGCATTAAACACATGGGCCGATGTAAAATAGCCCGTCCACAAGTAAGAGCCATGTCCCTAAACCTGAAACTCCCAACACCCCCGAAAACCCTGATCAAATAGATCTCAAATCCAAACCCCAAACTCTTAGCCCTAAACCCTGAACCTATGGGTCCCTAAACCTTGAAAACCCTGAACCTGTATAAACCCATATACCTCTTATATAACCCGTAGAGCAATTTCCTGCTTATTTCCTGAATCCCTCACCTATATCCCTACATACTCCCTCACCTATCCTCCAACATAATCACTGCCTGCGTCTGGCGGAGGGACGGCCTGACTTGTCCAGTGCATGGCTTCGGGTTTTGGGGCTCAAGGTTTAGGATGTCTGCCCCCGCTCTGTCACCATCTACACTCATGAAAGGGGTACCGGTAAGGGCACTCTAGATTCATCAGTTTGCAAATATTACCCAGCTGCTACTGGGAGCTCGGTACTCAAGGTTTAGGGGTCAGTGTCCAGGGTTTCAGAGGTTCGGAGTTTAAGGTTCCCGGCTTTAGGGCTTCGAGGTTATACCCATAAGCTTGAACCTCAATGCTGAAGAATCCTTTCATCAAAGGTTCCCTGCTGCCAACCCTTAAGGGTGTAAGGTTTAAGTTTGAGGCTCCTTGGTTTAACTCTACTGGGCCCTAATTGTGATCCTTAATCAGCCTAATTAAGAGGAGACCTAGGGGGCTATCATAGTGTTGGGGTAGTAGGGGAGCCCACTCTCAATGAACCATGGAACTGTATAGGTTCATATATTTGCCCGCCCAGTACAGTACACTAGTCCTTTCACCAGACAAATGCCCTAAACCCGAAACCCCAAACCCTGACCCCAAGACCTGAACCAATAAGACGCTTTCGGTAACTCCAACCCCCAAATGAGGACCCTTGGGCTTACTGCAAACCTCTCATCACCAATCACGATGCCTAGCTCTACCCCTAAAATCCTTACAAAGAGTCCCCCGTAATCAAACCAAAGTCTGAACCCTCATACCTATGTTCCCCTGAAATAATAGCCCCTGAAGCTTACACACTGCGTTACCAAGCGGCTGCTGCATCGGACGTAAGCCTAAGGCTGCTGGACCGCCGGCGGCCTTCTTTGTTTTTGTTTGGTTTGCTGCCGGGGGGCGGGGGGGGGAAAGGTTATAATTGCGGTTTAGGCCTTAGGGTTCAGAGCTTCGAGTTTCGGGATGAGGGTTTATGAGGGTTTAGGGCTTGGGTGGATAGCGCGGAGAACAAAATCAGAAAATAGCTTGGAAGCCAGAATTCTATGGGTGATCCCAGAGAGCCCAGTACCTCTTACTTCAGGAATGTGCTGAAACTCATGTTTGGGATTCCATATCTTATTTGGGGGCACTCCAAACAGTTCCGTGTCGAGAATGCGTATGGACTCCAGGGAGGCATGCAGGTAGCATGTACACAGACTAACTCCAAGGAATGGACAAAACACTGCTAACAACCGAATTGTTTGGGGGTTAGGGCTTAGGTTAAAGGTTTGCGTTGGCTGGGAGTATGGGTCCTAGCATGGCTACTCGAAACAAATCTATATTCGGCATACATCATACATATTCAGATATGCAGATGCTATGAAATAGGGACCCCAGGCTCAGAATAGCGTCCATGGTTTTAAGACGTTTGTAGAGTTCGGATTCAGGATGAAAAGCCTGGACATGGGGGGGGGCGTCTCAGATTGGGTGGCTGGGCCCACGATATGCAAAATGTAGTTTTTGGGACAGTTACCTGCATCATGAATTTCTTTCACCTTGCGGTTGATTGGTTAGGTCTACTAACCCAATATGCTGCCTCACTCCAGTCAATCTAAAACAAACAGTGAAGCCCATCACCCTGACCGTGTCCTTGCCGCACGTGCAGAAGCCAGTGCATTTCTAGCGGCAGAGCCACAAAGACGCCTGTGTTTGCAGCACCTGTAACCCTATGTACGGCAACCCGCGAATCTGCAAGGAGAACCTGAGCCCCTCCCCTACTTGCAGGTTTCTTGGTAGTTCTAAGCGGGGCTATAAGTAGGAGAACCTGACTTAAAGTACTTCTAACCCCACGTATAACTAACCATACCCCTCCAAGCAACCTAAAGCCTAACCCTAATCATAATCCCTGAGCCGTAAAACCCTAAACCGATTGCAGCCTCTTGCCGCAGCTGGGAAAGCAGCAGGACTTGTGCGCGCTGCCGCTGCTGTAGCCTTCACTGTAGGACTTGCAAGGGTTTCGGGCTTAGGGACTCCGATTTAAGGTTCAAGACTTAGGGCTTCGGATTCAGAAATTGAGGTTCAGGGTGTAGCTTCTATGACTTGGAGTCTATAGGGTGTATGGTTTAGGGCTGTTGGTGTTTAGGGCTCCCGGTTGAAAGTTTTCGCCATACTTCCAAAATTTGCCCATGTGTGAGCCTGCATATGTCGAAAGCCAAATGAACGATCAATGATACGCAACTTCAAGCAAATTCTCATGGGATTGGCGATGTGGGGGTTAGGGGCTCAGTGCGACATGGAACAGATTTCAAGAGCCTAAAGCTTCTTGATGGTTTACCATGTGGTCTCAACCTGTGCCGGCCCTACATACCTTTATTCCACGACAGCAAAGCCTCACGCTCAAAACCACAGCACGGAACCCTGAACTCTCAATAGAGCAACTGAGACCTAGAAAAAACAGCTCACCAGGTTTCTAGAAATCACCGAATATAGATGCCGGGCCCAGCAAACATTGGACTGCAAGTAGGGGTAGGCGTGTATGTAGTTTGTCTAGTGCTTTCGGTTGCGTTCTGCTGTTTTGGCCATTTGCTGGGGTGGCTGGGAGGGGTGGAGGGGGGGTTGGAGCACGAGGGGATGAAACAGCATTTTTTAGCAATGTTGCAAAAACGTTAAACGGCTTCGTTTGCGCAAACTACTTTCTGGGTTCCCAAGGCCTCCGAAGAAATGTGTGTACGAAATGCTAGCACGCGCGGTACTTTATGGCCTTGGCACGGTCATGCTTTTCACTGCGCCTGAAGCTTCTCCTGAACTATGCGCACTTGTTCCTCTGGCAGTACAATCTGCCGACGTGAACATGATGGAGGCTCTAGGGGCAATCTGCTGAAAAGAGCTTGACAGCTTCGTTTGCGCAAACTACTTTCAAGGCCTCCTGAGAGTCATGTGTACGAAATGCTACCCGGCGCGGTATTTTCTGGCCTTCATGTGCTCAAATGCACTAGTTTTGAGCGAATTTGAACTAAACCCCCAGGCAAATGATTACATTTACGCCACCAAGTAGGGGCCTCGCACCTTTTCTATCCTGAGTTCCATCAACCTCTCCGGGCAGAACCCTACAAAAGGTCTTCTTTGAACGAGGACATAATTGCCATAGCTGTTCTCAGCTATATAGCTTCTCGAACTGTCGTTACGGAACCTCGCTGGTACTGCGAAGCACCACGCCTACTAAAAAATAGCACGTGGGCTTCAACAACTCCAACCCTACTATACCCTACGCCTCTAGAATCCCTCCAGCACCTCACATTAGCCCTCAAGAAGGGCCCATCGTTTGGAGAAAATGCTGTCCCTCAGGGCAGTTCAGGGTTACCCCACCTGAAACTCTAGCCCCAGTATTGGAGGAACCAAGCAAGATTATCTTCTTGTTGCCAAGAACTACAACAGGAAGGATAACATGATATCATTCTGTATAAGGGACCATACAGTATCCCCAATTCCAAGATTCAACTCATAGGTTCAAGGGTAGGTACGACGCGACCGTATACAAGTACCCGAAACAAGGTGAGAGTTGGAGTTGTCCTACTGATAGCCAGGCCTACAGCTACCCTCCGTTTGAGCTTGAACCCCAAACATTGAAACCCTAAATCCCACACCCTAAGCGCACTGAACTGTGAACCGTGAACCCACCCAGAAACTACCAATGTGCTTGGACACTTTGAGGAATGACTCTGCCAAGCTGCTGCTCCCGTGCAAGCGGCTGGTCCAAGCCTGAAGGACTCCAGGAAAACAGCGCTGGAAGTAGCAAGTTGGGTCATTCTAAGTTTTAGGCTGTATAAGGGGTCTAGGTTGGGTCGTTGACCCTCAGAGTAACTGTCCTTCAAGCAGTGTTGCTGTAAGGGAGGATGTTTTACGTAGCAAGGCGGTTTGCAAATATGGGATTGGGGTCTAAAGCGAAGTGTAAACCACCCGCGCACTGCAAGAAAAAATGTCCAAAATAAAGGCAGGTCCACGTTTTAGAGGTGTGTGTGATTTCGCCTGCTTTGCTAGGCTTGTAGGCTTTGAGCGACTAGGGTTTCCATGAGGACTCATATGCGCACTATAAGGGATATCCACGGGCTTTTGCCTATATTCCTTCTGGCCGGTGGGAGAAACCAATATTAGCTCCCCGTATCATACACCACCTTGAAACTGAAAACCTAAACCCTCCAGCGCAGTTCGTTTTGGGGGTGCTAACGGTACTCTTGCAGAAAAAAGCTACAAGCCCAGAAAAGAACCACATCGCGGGATCTGGGCATACATGTCTTACAAACTTGCATGTGCTCCCGAATATGGGTCCAGTGATTGAAGGCTAGGGGCTTCGGCTTTAGATGTACCTAGACACTCGAATAAGGCATACAAGGGCTTACAGAACAAATTGAACTCTATGGGCCGCATAACTACCACGTTTGTCGACAAGGTTTTTCCCAAGGCTCCCGCTGCAACGTGCATACAAACTATGAGTCAGCTATGCTTCTTTTGGGTTTGGAGGCCAACTCTTCATGATCACTAAGCGGTATCAGAAATCACATCAGACGCAGGTTCCTGACCGGTGACTAATTCCCTGTGAAGACACGACAGGTTTGGGCGTTTGCCGAAAACCAGTGTTCCGGCATTCTGGCCCCAAACCCTGTTACATACCACTTGAAATGCTAGTATGTCACATACCCTCAGTCGCGCCTTTTGCACCTTCTGTAACAGACCAGGTTTTGGGGGGTTGTTGCCGCTAACGCTCTATGCTACGTACCCCATGTAAAGGGGGGTTCGTCACGGGTGTGGGCCCTGGGCCTTGCTACAAGCCAATCACTTTGGCACTCCACCATGATATCAAGACGCAGGACAATCATCCATGCGAAAGTCCGATCTGACTCTCGAGTTGGAATTCCTGATGCCTGCTTACCCTTCACAATCCGAGGTTCCATGTCAGACTTCGTATGTTTCTCCGTCAGTCGTGTTTCTTCATGCTGGCAATACCCGTGAAACCATCAAGTAAGCCGAAACTCCAAAGCTACCACCCTAGCCTCCTAGACCCTTGACTCTAGACTCCCTAGTGGTTAGAAGGAAATGGAGGAATGGATCCCTACAAGGCTTGGCTTGAGGGTTTAGGTTTCCTACGTAGTCTTTTCGTGGTCCCTATACCCCAGTATCCTTCATTTCCTGCTAGCCGACAGGGAGTACACCGCGTGGGCAATCCTCCGGGCTCATCGGCATCAACGGCGAGAATATTCCCCATGGCGGGCTACGGAATGTACGAGGCTCGTGGCAGATGAATGTGTAAGGCCTTGAGTGAGCGGCCAGGAAGCTGAGTGAGGGTTCAGAATAGATTCATAGATTCCAGGAAGCTAGAATACAAAAATGAGCTCAAGGCATCCTGCTTCCATACTTCATCTTGTGGGCCTATACTTTCGGCTTCAGAGATTTGGTATTGAGACCGCTTTGGAGTTGCATCTTGAAGCTTTTCGGATCAGGTGCTAGCGGGTGTAAGCGGGCACGCAGGTGTGTCTGCAAGTGCACAATCGGCCGATGAATGCCGATGACATTGCTAACAGAGCCCTTCATGGCCTGTTGCGAGCATGCGTTTGAGCATGACAGGTTCCTCTTCTTGGAAGCAGGCTACCATATTCTGCGACTCTGTTTAACTACAGTCCAGGAGTGTAAAGCCTTTTTTCTGCTTGCTTTTTGCTACTGGATATAATGGTTCAGGTGCTCAGAATGGTGAAGTCAACTGGCTTGTTGGCTTTTTTGGGTTGCTCACTGCCAAAGCTTGAAAGCCCAATCTCTGCATAAGCACCAGACTGTAAGTTACATTCCGGTAGCCAAGTCACTCAGACTCACATTAAATTACTAATTGACCAGCTGTCTGTCGTACACCAGGGGCATTGGTTGGATACTTCCCCCCGCCTAATAACAATCATACACAGAACGTGAATTGCGGGTACAATGTACTTAGAACCACAATATTGGTGAGTCCATCTCATCCTTGCTGGTACGGGATAGAGGAACCGATCCCCATAGCATCTACGATATACTCCCCTGTATTTTGATAGCTTCCACTGTTTGTTCCTTCCGCTCCTTCATGCCCTACAACAACCATCAAGTTACGTCGTGGTTACGTTAGGGTTGTGGGTGGTTAGTAGGAGATTGAGAAGAAAATGGACACTGCTATGTTATTTTGGGATGTAGGTTACGTACTCCAAAATGGAGAAGAGAACAGAAACTGCCAGGTCATTTGAGGTTAAGGGTGTTGTGTGATTAGTATGGAATGCGGGCATGTGTTCTAGGGATGATCATAGGGGACTATCGACGGACTGCTATAGGGATTTGCTCCTCATTCCCCACAAAGCACCACGGAGTTATGGGGTGGATTGGGATCACGGCCCTTTTTTGGGGGTCCAGGATTTACGATTCAAGGTATAGCGACTGGTGAAACTGTTTAGCGGTCACCTGAGCAGCATCTGAGGAAAGTGAGAACCTGATTCATGTCAGCCGTCCACAGGTGGGTAGTTCTCACTTTCTTAAGAACCGGTACCTTATAGGAGGGCTATGGAAAGCCTACGGGAGACTAGCCGCCTGTAACCTACCCATAAGCCATGGGTTCCTGTCCCACAAGCCCAAAACCTCCCCTTATCAAGAGTAGAACAACACTGTAATTAAAGCACTTGGGGATAATCACGCGGTGCGCGCAGTGTCCAAAGTATAGTCCCCAATCAAGTTGATCCCTGGCCAAATGGCAGCTTGCCTGAGCCACCATCCCAAAGGGGTCTGGTCAACATGGGATTACAGACAGACTGTGGGGTTGCTTGGATTATGTTGAGAATCGCCCAAAGCCGAAAATGGGGGCCGATGATAGTCTGAGGTCCTAACCATGGGCCCCTAATCTGGCCCCTACCTGTTTGCTGAATCCTGTAGGGCTTTGTAAAGTATGTAACAGGGACAAGAGACCCCGGATTCAGGGCCCATACTAGCCGCCCATAATTCCACAGCGAGATATAAAAAATATGGAGCCTACGTACATTCTAGGCATTTGCATCCCATAAAGGTACCGCAGGTAATGCCTTAAATCTTTAAGCTCATGGGTCCGTGAGGGTACCCGAATCTTGAGAAAGCCTCAAATCCAGAACCCGAGAAAACCCAGATGCAATCCTTTGACGGCGCAAAGCGTGTTTACGTCGCCATTGTGCGGTTGCCACTGTAAATGTTTGGCAACCTCAGCTGGTTCGGGCGCCCAATTAAGGGTGTTATTGGGAAACAGGAGGTTTATGCTTTACTCGTTATGCTCAGGGGAACAGGAGGTATCTGGTTTGGTTTTTACGCTCAAGGGTTTGGTAGTTATCTCAAAATATCTCAAAACCAGGTTCCACGTAAAGCACGCCGCAGGTAGTACAGTCCTGCTAGGACACCCAGCGGACCCTGACAAGATCCCTCAACCCGTGTATGAGTCGCCACTACTCCATCGAACCTGTCCATCGTACGGTAGATTCCTAGGTCCTAGAGAAGCCCCCAAAGGGACAGAACCCGCGAACGGACCCCTTCCGCGCGGTTTAGGGTCTGCGGCTTAGGGATTATGAGAGTGCGGGATGCAAGTCTTGTACCCTAACTCCAATGGGTTTGGCACCCATCCAGGATTTACTTTCTTTGGGCAGTAGATATTCTTTGGGTAGAGGTCGACGCGAAGCACCTTGTTAGTTGTCGGCGATCGATGTCACTCACCTGTTTGGCTGTGATAGCCGGGCTCTACTACATAGGTTGGAAGATAACACCATCAACAAAGGCCTTGATCTTGACCATCGAGAAATGAAAGTGCACTGGACAGGCTATATGCAGTTTGTTGGGGTGGTGATCTGCTGGCATCGTGACCCACAGGATCCTTGAAACATTTGACAAACCCGAAACCTTAAGACCTCAAGCTGAACGCTCAACCCCAAACTCCAAACACCCAAGCCCTAGACCCCAAAGCTTGAACACTCAGCCCCAACCCCAAACGCTTACCCCATGGACGCGCCTGGCACGAAGAAGCTGCGAACCGGATCCATTGCGGCCGAACCTGGCAAATGCCCCAGGCGCATGTTTTAGGATTCGGACAACAGTAGCAATTTCCGCACATTAGGGGTTTCCTTTTCAGGGGTCCCCATAATTAGATTATGATATGTTGGGGTCGATATTGGGATCCCTGTATTTTTGGAAAAATAATTAGGGGCATTGACAAAAAACGACGTCAGAGGTAAACCAGGGAACCCTCGGATGAAGTAGAGGCTTGGGGTGCGGCTTCAACATGTGTATGTTGCAGTTGGGATGGACAATAGATGGTACGCGCGTAGCACAGACTGCATTTACCTCGGTTTAGTTTCTCGCTCCCCTCACAGCTGACAATCATCACCCGAAAGCGTGACCCTGTCATGTCAGGCCACCACTAATATCACGATATACTGTTTAGGGTTTAATGTTGACCGCTTAGACCGAGGCTTCCAGAACAGACAATTCTTGCCAAGCGTACCCGGTGACATAAATGAGCGCGTTGTCAACGTCCTTCAATACAAGATCCACACCAGAAATGGGAGTTGCCCCAAATTGGTAGCAGCTCTTTTGGGCGGTCAGGATTATAGCGTTTGGGGGTACGCAAAGTGATCCCATTTTCGGCGTGTCCGTAAGAGAGTTTCGGGGTTTGCAAGTTGTTGCTGCTTTTGTGTTTTGGGTCCACAGGAATTGCAAGGGTTTGCATGGAGGATGCCCTACTGTAGCGCTTGGGCATGTTGAGTGAATCCTACACCTTGCCACAATACCGACACTCAGAACAGCATGACGTTGTTCCAATTAATCACGTACGGGCTCTTGTAATCTGTGAGAGTGATGGGAGTAGAGCATGAACATCCTTCGATTCGCTTTGCTTCACGTCTTCCATCTCCGGCCATTGAGGGTTACTTCATGAGGGCTGCATCTTCTTAGCACTTCACGTGCGTGTGCGGTGTCTCTCTTTCCGAACTCCAATCCTCTTAGCGTTACTTGTGCCCGCTTCTGACGATAAACTTTGACGGCTCCAGAAACATCAAGCCTCTTGAATATAAAACTTCAAAGACCCACTTGGAGTGGCAGCGATGCTGACAGCAGACTTGTGCTCGTACGTAAAGATATATGATAAACCACGTATTTGGACACTTGTGGGACGCTTAATTGTAGGGTTTCAGGTTTCAAGCTTTGGGGTTCAGAGTTTTCCGTTGCAAGGCAGTCCTCTGCAATGCCCAGAGCCTGCGTCAGAGTTGATGGTTGGGTCTGCTTTAGGGATCGCATTGCAGCACGATGGCAGAATCGCAGAAGGCCAGTTACTCTGGGAACGAATAGGAGCCACACAGACGCAAGAAGGACTGATGCACTCGTAGCAGCTGAGTGATTCAGACGGGAATATGTACTGTTGCGGACTTGCTAACATGAAATCTGAAAGGGGGCTGTTGTAAACGACCGTCCTTACATGTCCTTACAACATGGGGATTTTAGGTTTGCAGAGGCTATCATATAAAGCGAGAGAGGAAATACTGCCCGAAAAACATTTGGTGATTTCTTGCTTCTTCTGTCTTGCAGACTCGCTGTAGACGTAGATGCCCAAAAGGCTGAAGCAGCCAATGCTGAATATTTTAGGTGCTAACATTGCGTACCACGCAACGTGTCGGGGCTTGAGCAACCAAATATGTGACCCCTAGATACTTGGCACCTGAACATATTGCAAGGTCTAGGCTTCAGGCCTCGACCCTAGTCCCATGCTCTAAATGCTACACCCAAAATGCTAAACCCTACATCCGCAACTCGAACTCGTAAACCAACAAAATCTAACCCCTAGACACCAAACATGTGGACTCACATTTCAAGCTCTCGGGCGTGTTGCCCTTTCAAGCTTGTTGGCCATAAACATCTCGTCTAAGCTGAGAAATGTGGGCCACATGGTTTAGGCTATCGCCCACCATGATGACCCTAGTTTTTTGTCTAGGTGTACTTGTTCCTGAAGGTTTCACAGGGAGGGGGGCTGGGTTCGGGAGGTGGCGGTGGTGCTGGTGGTGGTGGCGGTGGCGGCGGCGGCGCCGGTGGCGGTGGCGGTGGCGGTGGCGGTGGCTCCGGCGGGCGCGGTGGTGGTGGCGGCGGCGGCGGTGGTGAGGGTGGTGAGGGGAATGACGTCTTGCCTGCACTTGATACACTATTGCGACCTCATGGCATTCGCACCTTTTGTTATCTCTTGTGATATACTATTTTATGCAGGAATCTAGTAGTATACAAACTATGCACTTTTACGGAAAGAGATTTGAAAACCTTACGGAAGCCAAGAACAAATCGTTGAACAATTAAGCGACGTCTAAACAGACCCAAACAGTACTTGAAATGTCCCACCGTGCGCAATGTTTTCTCTGACACGCACGCGAAAAGCTGGTGGCAGTAGTGAAGTGATGTAAACCCAGAACCAGCCCTGGACATCCAGCACCTGATAAGATGTTTTGGACTTGTCTGCTTTCCGCCATGATCCTTTCCCTAGTACTAACTCACGCATCATCAACACAGTTCATAGTTGGCCCCCCGTGGGGTTTCCAGGAGTCTTCCCATATTTAGCACTATAGAACCCTGAACCCTCTATTCCTGAAAGCCCATGACGTGTAGGATTTAGTCCTGAAGTGTTTATGGGCTAAACCGTATGAACTCGGTAACAAAAAAATCCCTTTCGCTGTGAATACTCCTCCCATCAACGAATTCCCCTCCAAAACAACCCCAATTTCTGGAAAACAATATTTTAAAAGGGCCAACAATGTGGCCCCTAATGACGAATCAAATGGGCATTCCAACGAAATTAAGAGGGTCATTATAGCCACGGCGGGGCATCCCCGCACAAGTACAAGGAGCAGAGACTGATATTGAGACTCTTGGGACATGTGGACCATGCTTGGCCTGGAAGTCACTTTGTACATTCGGCGGCCATCGGGCGTGGAAATCTCTCGAGGCCTATTCTGGAGAAGCATGCGCATCATGGTTTTGGAGTTCCGTGTTTAGGCGTTGGGTTCGGGCAGTCGCCGCAGCAATTCATAGTTCCAAAGTTTTGAAACAAGGTACGGTCTGGAACTTAGGGGTTGCATTCTGCAGGAACTCTGAAGCTTCAGGACTCTAAATGGGTTCTAGGCCGAGGTGTGGCAAGAATGTTACCATGTAGCCTTTGGGCTCCATGTTGAAGATCACATACTGCCAATTAGAGAAACTCCCATTGCATCCATGTCTCCTGACCGATGGAGATTGAACTGTGCGGTTCCATCAACAAGGTTCAAAAAGGATGCCAGGTCTTATTAGAAAATCCTAAACTACTAACCATAATCTCCAAATCCTATATATCCGTATAGAATGTGTAGGTTTCCTTGAAGGGACCCCCTCAACCCCCACGTGGCAAGCCGAGCAACCTTATTCGACAGCACATTAGCCAAAATCAACAGAAACTGTTTTGTGCTTAGGGCTTAGATTTTGTTATTTTGGGATCCCCCCCAGCCATACTAGATTTTGATCTTGGAGTCATCCACCAAAAATGGGGCCAGACTTTTGGGAATGTATTTGTGAACCCTGTGTCGCAGTAGGCCGCTTGCCTTGTCCCCGCGAAGCTCCCAGGATCGAATGGAAGCATCATCCAGCAGACCTAGCAGATCATATGGTCTGTGCCGCACCAAATCTGCATGACCCCAGAAGTACAATATGGTTGGGGGACTAGCAACCTAGCGCTCTGCTATGCTAAGGTCATGTGGCTTTCCGATATCATTGGCATCATCCCTGGTTATTTGGCCGTGCTAAATCAGGATGGGTATGAGGTGCATGGCAATTTCTATGGAGGTCCTCGAAACAGGTGGTACGGGATCCTTAAGTGTGACCACTATGGCTAGAAACATGGGACGACGCTATCTACTAATGTACACCCTCTACGTGCATATGCCTATACACCCTACAGCCCTGAAGACTTGAAATGCGGCTAAGGACATGTAAGGAGTCCATAGCTCCAACCGGAAATGTTTGTGCCAATTATGGGAAGTTCAGAAAGATCTAGGTTGCTACAAGCTAGGCTACAAGGCATATCTTCCAGTCAACCGACGTGGAACCCCGCTTGGGGCCATACAAAGACTACCACCGTGTTTTTGGATTTTACACTTCTTTAGTATACCACGGCGATGTTTTTTGAATGGGGCCGGGACTATTTATGTTTGGGTTTGTGGTTCCGTGCTTGGGATGGGCACTTACAAGCCCTTTCAAAGTGGCGAACCTAGGGTTTGCGATTTAGGGAATAATTCCGAAAGCTGACACCAAGCCATGTCAGGGGCCATTTTCTGTATGACGCGCAAATTGAAGTAAAGGCCAGGTGAAGATCTGAGCATGCGAGCATGCAAAACCCAACGAAGCGCCCCAATGCAAGGATCAATGGCGTCCATGCTCATGGAAAACCAGATCTTTAAAGAGCGCCCGATACGCACATAAATCCTAGCAACGTCTAGGCATGGTGTGTCCATACCTGCACAGGCTTGCGAACTTGCAGCGGCGGCCAGCTGGCTAGCAGCACACTTCGCAGACCCAACACTTGAGATTTGGCAGTGTGTCTTTTGGCCGGAGGCTCACACCACTTTCTAAACATTTTGTCACAAGTTTCCCCAAGTCATCCTTCACCTTCTTGATATTTAACTCTGATTCCTGTGGATCCATATCCTTGGCTGTTGCATCCTGAAGGGAGAACAGCTTCTTTAAGGGATGAAGTCATGCAGAAAGGAGACCTCCGTCAGGAATGCACGGCATTGCTAGATCCTCTTCTACACAGCGTCTGTTCTGGAGGTCTTCAGCTGGAGCATGGCGGAAGCAATGGTTCCATTGCCAGGCTCATCGTACTCTTCAGAATGCTTTTAGAGCGATTGGGGAGGGAACCTGGAATAAGGCAGCCCATCTTCCTGATTTCGAGGGTGCCACGATTTGGCGACTAATCCTGGCTCACTGGATGTCCCTGAGGATAGCTCCGACAAGATGCGAAGATCGCCATCTCGCTCTAAGCGGTTTGAAGCTCAAATTTATTCAAAGGTGTCATATACGCACACACAGGCACACCAAACGCATGCACCCCTAACTAGAGGCTACTGCAATTGCTGGTTAGGACTACTGTATATACAGTTGTGATCTACATACTCAATATGTCCTAGAGAGACTGAAGTCGATCTGTGGTGCAGGGCGTCAAGAACTGTAAGCCCCAAACCCTTTACAATCCCTGATGCCACTGGCCCCGAACTTCACATGCCCAACCCTGAACCCTCACCAACCAACCTGGTAAGACCCTTAATCCCTTCAAACCCTAAACCCTGAGGCCCTGAACCCTGAACCCACAAGCCCCCAACACATCAGGCGAATGCTCGCCGTGCCGTGCCTGCCAGGCTATGGTGGCTGCAGGACCACGAGCTCTGCAGGATTTAGGACTTGTACGGTTTAGGGTTTAGAGTCCAGGGCCCAGGGAATCTCTGAGGTGCTGTGACTCATGGTTGGAGAACTTGATTTACTTGCCGAAACAGCTGGAACCTTGTCATTCGCGCGGTATACATCGCCCGGAATGTCCGAGTACCCAATACTCAGACTCAGATGCTTGAAAACGAGAACGGGTTCTCCGTCAGTGGCCGCTGAGGGCCCCGAAGTTCGCAGTGCAGGGGATACAACTGAACATCTGAGTATCTCGAACATTTCGCAGAATAGGGTGTTCCTTGCATACTTCAATACTTCAAAATATGAGCGCGGTACCCATGTACCTATATAGTATTTACTGAGCATAATATGGGTGAATGGAACCCCTTTGAGCCCAAAGATGTACTACACTCTACATGAACATTTCGGGGAGGATCCTTGGGGCCTCGTGTTTTGACATTCGCCGACGCCGCCGACAACACAGGCACATCGTAGGAGACCATCATTTAAGACTAACGCTTAACCCTAGGTCCGTTTTTGGGATTTAGGATTTATGGTTTGAAGTATCTGGTCAGCCACAATCCGTTCCAAGCCCCCAACCGCACAAGACAAGTTCAAAGACCTCAGACCTGAACCTCGACCCTGTCATTGGGTAATTTACGTGTGGGCAATTTCCATAGTAGTCCCATGAAGAAACCCACAGCAGGTAACTGAAGGCGCATAGGAGGCTACCAAGCTGTGAACTTGGAGCTCTACTTCTCCCTTCTACCCCCCAACTCCTAAAACGGGACACTCTGAACTCCAAACCCTGGCGCCTAGTTCCTCCCACAAATCTCTACACATCCGTATGATTGTGCAATTATACCCGTCAGAGGCCCTCTAAGCCAACAAGCCAACTCCCAAGCCCAAAAGCGAAAGCCCTAAAATCCCACCCATGGGCTCCTATGTAGTTCCTTTTTAAGGTTGCTGTTTGTTTGGGCTAGGACCTTATAAGATACTACCCCAAAAAAATATGCATGGGATGCCTTTAGTAAACTCCAATCCATGGACCCAAACCTGGCACCCCATCTGAACACTCAACCTCATCTAACCCCCCCACTGAGGGGAACCAATGTACACTGGAAAGCGTCCTTACCCGATGCTTTGCTTCTTTGCGTTTTCTTGAGGGTCTCGAGCACTCCAGGCATTCCCGAAAACTCCCAGAAAACCTTGTGCAAGTACACCCAATATAAACCCTGCTCACCAAGCACCAAACCCCCACAACCCATCTGGCTCGCCTCCGCAGGCTTAGCGCCACTGGAACCATGCCCTTCTCAGGACTTTCAAAAACACCGTATTGAGGAAAAGGGTGTTGATGCACGAAATCCTGCACCACCTAGCTCCCTAAAGTAATGCAATTCACAGGAATTTAGAGACTCAGGTGGTGCAGGTTCAAGATTCTTATGAGGACCTCCCGATAGGAACTACATTGGTGGGTCTAGGCAAGGGCTGTATAATGTTTGTCCCCATCCAAAGCAGAAGCCCTACACGCTTGAGTCAGATGCTTGGTCTTAGGTGCGACCTTTTCCTCGACACCTTGTCTGGTTCCACATTGCGATACCACAAGAAATTTAAGCTGCAAGCTCCTGATTGCGTTGTGCTCTAAACAACTTCAACTCAGCCTTGCCTGCTTGCGTTTCCCTGTCTCTTAGATTTCTGGCTCCACAGGCCACATTTTTGCTGCTATTCAATGCCCCGTCCCACAGCATCCTAATGGAGAATCAAATTGAAAAGAATATCGAAGTTGAAATTTGCAACTGGAATGCTGAAAGGCTGTAAGGTTTAGGGCCAGAACACGCGGGCGCTTATCTTTTATGCGGCCATCTGCGCAGCCCCCTCGCCGAGCGCAGCAGCGAGGAGATGCCTGGACTGACGGGCACGCTTGAGACTGCGAGGAAGTGCACTGCGTGAAATGCCCGAATTCGGGGGTATTACATTACAATAATTCAGAGACCTTGGGGTGGTGCAAGATGTCCAACAACGACCACCGTAGCTGAAGCTCCTAAATCAAGGCGACCCAAGACTAGGACAAATCAAATGGAAATTACGCACACGAGCGAACAAATCCTGTGCATTTCTTGATTTACTATTCAACCTGACTAACGCACAACAATAATGCTACGCCGTACATACAATCTGAGCCGGGGTTGGAACATTTTGAATAAGGATTATCAGGGACGATGCTCCTAATTGTTAGCTTTTCTACGTACAGTAAGCCTAAACACCCTTTCAAGGCCCGGAACCTCAGGGGCAAAGGCCACAAAGCACAGCAGGTTCAGGAGAGCCGTCAGCGTGCAGCAACCATAGCCTATGCGTCGCAAAAAGGTGGGTCTTTTCTTGCTTGAGCGGAGTTGAGTTTGGGGTTGTCCATAGCTCTTCGAAGCAGTGGCATGATCTGCTTCCCTCCTTTCAATTCATCCATTTCTCGTGAACATTTGCCAGATTGCGGCCAGTGCAGCGGACTCAGGGAAGAATTGCATGACACGGATGTCTCACCAGTCTTTTAATCCTAGACCCTAAAGTGCCGACAGACTATCATTGCGACTTTTGCCAGCGATACATGTCTAAGGCATTCTAATCCTTGACCTGAAAATGAAACACCAGCTTGCCTCCCAATACAAAGTATTTACTGCACTAGCCTGAAGATATTCCGGCAACATTGCGGCCTTTACTCTGTCATACATGTTGAAACGTAAGTTAATTCAGGGAAGCGTTCAAAAACTGGGATATCGAGGGTCCATGTACAACTTCCTGCGGAGATCAGCTGATGTGAACGCTTTCAGGATTAAGCAGGGTTGCCCACTTGGAAAGCTTGAAGGCTATATAGTACCAGTTGGAGTTGATGAGATCCGTAACCGAACCCGCATGGAAAAAGCCGTCTGGCCTCCAAGCGACCTGTGTTCTCGAACCCGAGCCACAGCATTTGCCGTGGTTCCAGCGCACCCTCGCGCAACAGTGCCTTGACAAAGCTTGATTGCTGTTCTCTGGTAGCCCGGCAGATCCAAATGAGCGGCATCAGCTCGCAGCTTCGGACGAACTCCAGAAGCACCGTGGTCTTGCCAG
This sequence comes from Symbiodinium pilosum, assembly GCA_905231905.1. Taxonomy (NCBI): domain Eukaryota; class Dinophyceae; order Suessiales; family Symbiodiniaceae; genus Symbiodinium; species Symbiodinium pilosum. Next base: position 131,073 of record CAJNIZ010035558.1, read on the forward strand.
CTCTGGCACAGACACTGCTTGCGGCGGTGGATGTCTGCCCCAGTATAGAGAGCGCAGCCTGTTGGTCGCGCGTGAAATGCTGGGACGGCAAGCATTGCGAGTGCGTCCGCGGGTTCTGGTTCTCTGTTTAGTACGCTTAGTTGAGGCTAGCCAAGGCTACTCAAAGGTGAACCTAGTAAAGGAGCGCGCCTGCGAGAACCCATGAGTTTAGGGTCGACAGCAGAAAATTAATCCTGAACCCCTGAAACTCTGAGACTCCACAACCCTTGAACGGACTATTTACCCAAAACCCTGAATGTCTGACACCTTCAAACGCAAACATACCTAAAGCGTAAGTCTAAAACCCTGAATCTAGAATCGTGGCCCAAGCATGTGGCCCCGTTTCTCTGGTAGATGCCTTCCGTGGATATCCCTCAACTCTACACCCCGAACCCAAAAAGCGCTCAACCCTCCACCTACCTAGAAATAAGTTCAAGTTTGAGGGGTTACAATACTATCCCGCCAAAAAATAAGATCCTGGGGTAAACAAGGACTAGATCACGCTTAATAATTGGGTTCTAAACCTTGGGAAGGTAGTTGTGGGAGGGGCTTGTACCGCAACCCTTCATAGGCCCGACACCCCATCGTCCCTGACCCCTCACTCCACACCCCGCAAGATTCTAAATCTGACGCTGTGAATCACCCCAACCGCTATACGAAGGACCCTTTAAATTATCACAACGAAGGACCCTTTAAATATCACAATATGATAATAATGGGATCTTAAGCTTAAGCGTTTGGGTAACTCAAATCCGTTTCATAATCCCCTCCTCCATTATTAAGGCGCCACCCCTGCCCTAATATTCAATGATCCCAATATTATATACTCCACAATGGGTAGGTCTAATATTAGGGGAGGTGATTATACGGGTCACCCCCTCTTTGATATACCTGGAGTTACTCAAGCCAAAACTCCTGAAATCCTGGGCCCTAAATCTCTGAACCTTTACTCCCCCAAAACCGCTACACCACACCTGTACATCAAAAAGATTCCCTCAACCTCGAGCCCGGTCCCACGACAGTCATGCTGCTAAGACGACTTCGGCAACCCTCACCTCTTCCCCCCCACAATCAAGGACGCCCTAGCCATCAAACTACGATCGATGGCTCCAAATTTTCGGGTTCGGGGTTACCACAATTCTCGCGTTGCAGGCTCTTCGGCTAGCCCCTATCCAGTCAGATCCGCTATCCCCAGAAACCCCTGCGTAAGCCCAGTTCCCAAGGAATTTCCATTGACCCTCATCAGAAATGGTCGCTAAGCACCAAGGCTGCATATGTATATATATATATACATACATACATAACTCCCTGTAACCCCTTCAAGGGACCTGCAATCCCTAAACCCGAAACCCTAAACCCTGATCCTTTTTTTGCAGGCTGGGATAATCGCCGCACCTTATGTCACAGGCCCTAAGCCCCTAAATCCTAAACCCTGAACTCCTGCACCCTAACCCCTAAACGCTTAAACCCCTAAACCTGAAACCCTTAATAGTAGTTTCCATTTCCTTTTCCATTGTCCCCATGTAACCCCAATATTATTACCCTTAACATGACCCCCAAACCCTAAACCTTAAGCCCTAGCCTGAACCTGGCTGACGAAGATGGAGTGAGCCTCTGCGCTTCATGTGAAGGATCTACCAAGAATGTTTAGGGATTATAGGGTTTAGGGATTCCGGAGTCTAGGGATCAGGCTTTGGGGACTGTAGGCTTTAGGGATTTTAGGGTCGAGGGATGAGGGTTTAGGGATTATAGGGTTCGGGGATTATGGGGTCTAGGGATTTGGCTTTGGGGATGTTAGGCTTTAGGGATTTTAGGGTCGAGGGATTAGGGTCTAGGGATTATAGGGTTTAGGGATTATGGGGTCTAGGGATTAGGCTTTGGGGATTTTAGGCTCGATGGATGTTAGGGTTTAGGGACCATAGGGTTAAGATGGGTTAGGGATTATGGGGTTTAGGGGTTAGGGTTCACGGATTAGGCTTGGGGGATTTCAGGCTTTAGGGATTTGGGGGTTTAAGGATTAGGGATTAAGGATTATAGGGCTCAGGGATTGCAGGCTTTAGCGATTGCAAGTTTTGGTCTCGGGATATTACCTCAGACACGGAGAAGCACATGCACAAAAACACGGAAAATGAAATGGAAGCTGCGGTTATATAGTGGTTGATAAGGATAACGGTGCAATAACATATCTAGCAAGACGACCCACACAGACCCTTAATTGGGATTTTAGGGGCCCCTAATGGTGCGTATTTAGGCCAGAATCGACGGTAGTTGGAGGGTTTGGGGTTTAGGAGTTCAGGGATTTAAGGAATGGCGATTTATGGATTTGGGGTCTAGGATTTATGGGATTGAGGGCTTGAGGATTTAGGCTCTAGGGTTGCACCTCGCAGCTTGTGATGGTTCTACGACGATTTTTTGGGGTATGCCATCATATGATGCAGATTGTAGGATAGAGTGCCACTGCTGAGGCATGCTGATTTTTTTGAAATGGGTTTCGAGGCTGGATATAGCTGTCGATGTGCCTTATGATGGATATAACAACGACTTCGAACACAAGCTGCGTGTTTCTCCTGAAAACCAACACTCTACACAAACAAGCTCCAATCACAGCCAACAGCGCCCAAACCCATCCTACCCTCCTGCTATATAAGCTTTACACTCGAAACCCTGAACTCTAAGCCGACCAGCCTTAGTTGAAACCAAAACACTACGCCCCAATTGAAACCTAAACCTTACACCGCAAGCCCTAAACCCTAAAACCCAGACCCTGAATCCATATTATGCTAACACTGGACCTCCAAACTGTGTGGCCCTAGACCCGTCTTGTCCTGCCTCCATGTAAAGTTGTTGGCAGGGAGCCTTGTAGTAGTGGCAGCCTCCGCTGGGTTCATACGGATAGGTTCAATAGAGCTGGTTAGGATTTAGGTTTGTAGAGATGAATGATAAGATGCTATGTACTGCCCCAAGCTGGACACCAACATGCTTCAGGAACCCTATATACACTCACCAATGCCTACAACAAAATCCTACCCTCTTTGGGGTGCCCAGAACACGGTCGATGGGCTAGGGATTATCACGGATTTCGCGATGTAGGGGTGGTCTAGGCAAACCGCGGGCATCGAGGGAGTTTACAACGACTGGGATGCCCACTTGGAAGTTCTTGGGCATCACTCGCGGGGTTTAGGGTGACCCTAACCCTAAACCCTTGAGTCTTCAGGTTTAGGGTGTGGGTAGCTTCCAGCAAAAGTCACGACCTTGTTTTGTACCACCACGATACAAATTCCCGTCCTCGTGTTGGTGGGGTTTAGGGTCAGCACCGCGCAAAAGCACGAAATTGAGACTTAGCCATGTCATGTGTAGAAGAGCCAGGGGAAGGTAGTTGGCAAAAACACATGTGGTTCTCAAATTGTGGTCACTCCAGCCTGGGGTCCATACTCCACACTACTCTTGATGGCACCAATTTTTTAGGCTATACACGGGGACCCCAACTTCAGAACCACCCCTCTATGCGCAGGAGTTTGCCTAACTTCGGAACACCCACTGTTGCCCCCCCAGCCTTCAACCACATAGGGGTTTCCCACGCAGGAAGCCTCTAGGGACCCCCTAGGCATGTGCGGGCGTTTTTTGGGGATTCATGGGCTTCCCCTGCGAAATTCTACCTGGGCAGGAGGGGCATTTTGAGAAACTCCTATGTAATTACTCGTTGCTTGTGCTGCTACGAATACACGGCATGGTGATATGTTCTCCTTCTCGGTGCCCCTAGATCAGACAACAAAGAATCCAACACCGTAATGACGCAGAAAAACCAATCTCCAGCCAGTAAGCTCGAGAGGCTCGCGCAGGACGAACCCAAAACCCCATGCCGGCTGACCTATACAAACCCTCACCACGCTCTTCCCACTCAAGGTTTTTGAGCTTACGCCTGTAGACTCCGAACCATGAACCGTAGAACCCCGACCCCGTGAACCGCACTACCTACCCTATAAGCTCATGCAAGCCTTTTTTTTGGGCGGGGTACCATCATCCCGTACAAGTCACCAACAAAAGAACTACACAGGAGCACCCGGGTAGACCCTGAGCCGATCCAACAAATTCCAACAAATTTGCCAGACCCTAGGACCCACAGGTGTGTTGACACCTCTAAACCTGAAAAAAAAGTCCTACGTACATATGTGGGGGATACTAACATGAGCAGCACTACTACTATTGCTGCTACTACTACTACTACTACTACTAGTACTAGTACTAGTACTAGGACTAGTACTAGTACTAGTACTAGTACTAGTAGCAGCAGCAGCAGCAGCAGTGGTAGTAGTAGTGGTAGTAATAGTCGTAGTAATCGTCGTAGTAGGAGGAAGGATGTTCCCGTAGAGGCATCATAAGTGGCGTGCTATGCCTTAAACGTTCCTCCAATCCCTGTTCTCATTATAGCCAAAGCCCTAGGAGAGCGCTTCGGATTCCTCTGCCCCCAAACAAGCACAGAAAACCCCTACATGGCCGTCTTGCTGCATCGAAGACGCCCCTGAATTGGTCTACTGTTGGGTTGCATCACCCTAAGCTGGGTTGCTGTTCTGGAGTTTAATATAGTTACCAGAAGGGGTCGCTATAGTAATTAACAGGGCTTCCCCAATATAGTAACTTAAATTCAGTTCTTTAACAGCAACCCAGTAAGAGTCCAAGTACTCAATAACCATGTACTTACCAAAACAAGAGTACTACAACCACTATTGGCAAAATCCTAAGTACCTAATTATCGGGTACTTGGACCCAAGAGGTAACAGTTTGGGTACCCTAGGTCCCCATAAGAGTCATTTGATACTCATAGGCTCCTTGTTTTGAGGGTCGACGCGGCCAAAACCCAAAAACCCGAAATCCCTAAAGCCTGAACCCTAAATCCCCAACCTTACACCCCAAACCCCTAAACACTCAACCCTAGACCCCTAAACCCTAAACTTGCTCAGGTCGTCTTAAGCTTATTGCTCCGCGATGCCTCGCCAGGGATGCTTTCAAAGCCCGTGTGGTCCTGGCAGTTAAGCTTTTCTAAGGGATCTAGGGGTTTAGGGTTTAGGGCTTTGGGTTAAGGTGGATGCTAGAGCTTACGCTCTGCTGGGAGTTGGGCGAATGGGTTACATGAACGAAGCCCTTCATATTGATCTCTCATATTAAGCAGGACCAACACCCCTAACATTGAACATGTCATAATGGTCTGTTTAGAGGAATATTGAACATCAGGGATGGTGGCAGGATAGTTTATTGGTGAGACGGCTCCATTGCATGATCATGATTGATGATTGGGGATTCTCCCCTAAACCTTGACCTCTAAACCCTAACCCCTAGACTCTAAACCCTAAATCAGCCTAAACCCTAGACCCTAAACCCTAAACCCTATCCAGTTCCCATGCCCAAGTGAGCATGTGGGGAGTTGCGGGAGAAAGCTGTCCAGTGGTGAATCTTCTTCCTACGTACTCCATGAGTTTAGGGCTGAGCGCTTAGGGTTTAGGATTTAGGGCTATAGGGGTGTAGGCCTTAGGCTTTAGGGATTTAGGGCTTAGGCTCCTGCATATTCCTCTCACATAAACCGACATTCCCTCTGCCCCTTGTTGAAAGGAAGCGGGAATTCAATGCCAGGGCTCTCATCAAAGCTTCCAGGGCTCAGGGTTTGGGGTTTTGCTTCTAGGGTTCCCTAAGCCTTATAAACCTCAAACCGTAACTTGGCTGTAGTAGCTCTAGCTCCAAAACTTTCAGGAAACCTGCACCACAAGTTCCCTGCAGCTTTTCGTTCCCGAACTGCACGCCTAAAAACTTGAACTCGAGTCCTCTCTCTCCCTAGGGATCCCAATTACTTAAATCGGAGGCTACTGGGCTATGAAACCTCATTGTAGGGTATATAGAACCTAGAGCCCATTATTTAGGTAACTGGAGCCCTAGGGTCTAAGCAAGATGGTACCCTATGCAACATGTAGACGTTTTCGAAGGACAGCAGTCTTGATCCAGCACTTTTGGGGGGGGCTCGATGCCAGTTTGGTGGGAGTAAATCCCAAACCCAAAGCCCGTAAAGCCCCTTAACCCTAAACCGCATGAAGCTAACACTAGGGATCCATATATGTAAATAATCCCTACATTGGGCCCCAAAGTCTGTAAATATTACCTACATTGGGTTATTTGGATCCCTAGGGTAAGCCAGTTTGGGGCTACTCTCTATACAAGCCACCAATTGGAGAGAGGTTGCTGCCCTCAGCCTGTAGCCCTGGACATCCCTAGAGCCCTTGTACTGATCACCGTCATGTCATCGCTTGCCCCTAAATATTGAAGACGGGTGGGAGTATGTACATTACGGGGGGGGCCCTTTAGTATTAGGGGGAAAGGGGTAATCCATATGAAGCCCCTCTTGGTGTTCTGTGCGCAGCGCTCCTCCAGATATCGCACGAAGAGCTGCGAGCCCGGAAGTTCGAACTTGCTGTGTGTGCGGCAGTGCAGTCGCGACATCGACCAGAGAGCCTCGTCACGAGGGTACGTCTGGGTCCTTTTTAAGAAGGTTTGTGTGGGTTTAGGGCGTTAGGTACTCTACTCATAAAGGGTACAGCAGGGTTAGAATGAGGTTGCTAAAGGGAACATGCTGTAATATGTCACGCAACTCCGCGGTCCCAGCACTCATATGAACTTCCTTCTTCTGGTCTGGTGGTCTATTGCCTGTTGCAATGCTTACTGCAAGCCACAACAGAAACAACAAAATACTGCAAGAGCAGCCTCTTCATTCCCAGTGGAGCCTCTTAACAAAAGAACCCTAAGGGTCCAAGGACTCAAATAATAGTGTTTTAGGGCCCAAATATTATGAATATTACAGTATCTGGGCCCTGAGGCCCTATTATTTGGGTCCTGGGACCCTTAGGGGAAAGGCCCCTAGATCCTAAGTCGGCTTACGCATCCTCAAAGTTCTCCTACAACAAAGTGGTTGCACGGCTTAGGTTCCTTGATGTAGGACAAGTACACGTTAGGAGCACAAGTTTCCAGGTTTGGAGAACTTCTATAATGCCAGTATTCTACATGCTTTTGGATGTTAGAAATCCCCCAGCCTAAAGCTCAAACCCCCAGGCTTAAGTAAACAATGAAGACAGACCCTAGTCAAATTGTCAACCCCGATTCCAGAGGCTCTGGATGGAGCAATGTAGGTAACACTTAAGGGTTTAAGGGTTTAGGGTTTAGGGCTTTAGGGTTCAGGGTTTAGATTGGGCCCCAGTGTAGGCCTTATCTACAGACTTAGAGGACCAGTTCCAACAGCCCTATGTATATAAGATTTAATGTAAAGATTGGCACCAATGTAGGTAGTGCAGTCTTAGCACAATGCAGGCATCATGTGTACACGTTGGGGCCCTGTGAAGGTATTGTGTTTAGACTTTGCGGCACAGTGTAGGTGGAAATTATGGACATGGGATCCTGATTAGGGATTATATCCGGGACTATACTGAACTACTGCGTCCACTGTGAAGGGGCCCTTCATGGGCCTAAACCCTAAACCCCAAACCCTTACAGGTCACTTAATGTGGTGGAGAACCCTAAACCCCAAACCGTTACAGGTCCCTTAATGTGGCGGCTAAGATTGACAGTAGCTCGTTCAGGTAACATCCATTGACTTAGAGCCCTAGAGTTGGTCTCATTCATTCAAGTTACTTGGAGGTCCAGGGTACTTATAACCTACTTAGTAACTGTAGTTATAACCCGAATATAAGTACCATAACTACAGTTACCCTAGATATAATTGGGTTATAACTACAATTACTAAGTAGTTTATAAGTACCATGGACCTCCAAGTAGGGCTTAATCTACCAGAACCCTCCTTGCACCTTTTTTACGGTACCCCCCCGACCCTTGGAAAGCTGGCCTCTCGATGTAGCTCGTAGGCATGGACGGGCTGAGCGGCCGCGCGCAGGACCTCCGAAGAGCTCTACCACCATGGGTTATTAGGGGTCCCCATAATAAGGATTAACATATGTTGGGGTTTATATTGGGTTCCCCTTATTCAGGGAAACTATCCTATGCATTTTTAGGAAGGTGTTATACCACTATGGGCTTATTAGACCCTAAAATTCCCTAGATTAAGGTAACCCTTAAGATCTCATAGCCCATAGTGGTATGGTACTGAAAGCGGGCTGAGGGTTTAGGGTGTAGTGTTTAGGATTTAGGTTCAGGGTTTAGGATTTAGGGTTTAGGATGTAGGGTTTTAGGATTCAGGGTTTAGGATCTAGGGTTTACGATTTAGGGTTTAGGGTTTAGGACGTAGGGGCTTTAGGGCTAGGCTTTGTGGTACCCTAAAGGTCCACAGTATATACCTATTTTACACTCCACTAAGCCTTAATAACAATTCCTGGCATAAGAACCTCAAGGTATCTGACCAAAGTCTATACTGGACACTCGGGGTTAAGGTTGCGGGTCGAGTTGTATGGTACAGGGCATGATGCTTAGGATGTATGTAGGGGCTTGCGGCATAAGCTGAAAGGTGTAGGATTTCGGGTCCAAGGTTTACGACTTGCAACAGGGGATACATAGGAGATACATAGGGATATATGGAGTTTAGGGTTCAGGGTGTTTTGGTTTCAGGTTTTAGGGTTCACGTATAAAGCTTTAGGGCTTAGGGCCTGCTTAGGGCTTTGTTATGGGAACCCGAGCCAAAGACAATTCGCAGTCTTCCACGGGTCTCCCTTCAAGGCGAAGTATGCAAAAAGCCGAAGAATCTTTAGGGCTTACTTATCGGGATGTATATACATGGTAGTTTCCCAAATAAGGGGACCCAATTTTGGACCCCAAGATACAATAACCCTTATTATAGTATACACCCAAAATGGTACCTCATTTTTTTAGGGGGGAAGCCCGCACATGACCCCAAGGAATTCATGGCCTGCTTGGAGGTCCATTGTACTTACAACCTACTTAGTAACTGTAGTTATAACCCAATTATATCTAGGGTAACTGTAGTTATGGTACTTATGTTTGGGTTAACCCTAAACCCCTAAACTCTAAACCCTAAACTAAGTAGGTTATAAGTACAATGGACCTCCAAGTGGGTTTCCCTTTCAGGCAGGCCTCGAGATGCACCTCTGCAGTTTCGGGTACATGCAGGAACAGCCCATGTTTGAAAGATGCCCTAAACCTTGTTTAGGGTTTAGGGTTTAGGGGTACTGCCCCCACCCAGTAACAGTCTATATTAGGGGTCCTATTAAGGGCTATATAGAACCATATTATAGTTATTCTTCAACTGTTACTGAGGGGGGGGCAGTACCCAACCTAAACCCTAAACCTCAATGCCCCGAGTCGAGACCTAGACCCGGAACCCCCAAAAATAGCTTAACGCTGAACCCACAAGCCGAAACCTCAACCCAAAAACCCAAAACCCTAAACTCCAAACCCCCAAAGCCCAAAAAAACAGACCTTCGTTCCGAATGCTTAGTGATCCCACCATTCCCTCGAAGGGGGTGCGACTATTGCCTAGGTATCCAAGTCTATAAACGGTACCTACATTGGGTCCATAAGGTTAGATATTACAGACTTTGGGCTATTGGATCCCTAAGCCTTAAACCCTGAACCCTACCTAGACCTTGAAAGGACCCTAAAGTAGGGTCTATGTAGCTTCTATTTGGGGATACGTAGGGTCTATCGAGGGTACTTGGGGGGTCTAGGTAAACTATTACCTATTCTGACGTATTTGGATTCCTTGGGCTTGCCTTAAGTGCGACCCGACCGCGATCGCCGGTCATGTCTTGCGCCAAGTAGACAACCTGTAATTCCCGTTTCAATGAGGGTAAGGGATTTCGGGCGTATGGCTCAGCATTTAGGGAGTAGGGTTTAGAGGTTTAGGGTTTAGAGATTTAGGGTTTAGGGCGTAGACGTTTAGGGCTCAGGGATCTAGGATTTATAGGGTTTTATAGAGTTATATTTATAGGGTTATGCAAGGAGATGATGGAAAAGAACATGGAATCTACTACTTAGGGTTGGGTTCAATTTTTTGGGACCTATTCTCCGAGGCGAATACCCCTAAACCCTAAACCGCCCGGGCCCAGGTGCAGGAAGCAAAGCTAGCCCTCACAGTTGCACCCCAGCTGAAACAAGGCCAAGGGTTTAGGGTTTGGGATCTAGGGTTTCCCAAAATTAGGGATACCTGTAAAGGGGATATATATACAGGGGTTCTGTGAAGGTTACATAGGGCTTAGAGTTTCGGGTTTAGGGATGAGGCGAGGGTTTAGGGTTTGACCAAATTAGGGGTACCCCTTTTGGGGGCCCCTATAATGAGGACAAAAGTATTTTGGGAGTCTATATTGGGCCCCCCCCTATTTAGGGGAACTACCCTTTAGGGTTTAAGGCTGAGTTGCAGGTTTCCCTGAATCTCTAAGCTTCTGAAGAATGATTATATTGGCTATACATGTTACCTATATGTATTAAGTGCCTATAAGCAGAGGCTCCCTGGTGCTGAGGACTTCTCTTGGTGTACTCCCTGTGGTTGCCGGCACCGTTGCAGGATCTGCAGGAGAGGTACGGCTTGCCTCTTCCAGTTCCAATTCTGCTGCTGCCACCTCCGGCATTACCGAGGACCGATGATGTATCCGATGATGTAGAGCTGGCGGCCGTTATGGGCGGCGGCGAGGGCCTGACGTTCATCTTGCAGGAATGTCCAGCCGTAAGCCTGGATGCCAGCTGGCTTCAACGTGAAGGAGCCTTAATTGAAACTTTAGGCTTTGCGGCCGTGAGATTGGTAAGTTTGGGGGGAAGGGGAGGTTGTGCTGTGGCTGGGCTGCGGAAATCATTTGTCGTTTGGAGTTCAAAGTTTTGGTCTGAGGGAGTTTGTGCTCAACTATACCCCCATCGAGAATGAAATGGAAAACGAAATGGAAAATGACATCAACACTGCGGCTTCATGGGTTATATAAGGATTAGGGCTATCAAGGGTCTAACACGTATCATCTACCCTTTAGCTGTAATTTGTGCTTGCGATGCACGAGCGTAAACCTTAAACCCTAAACCCTAAATCAATAATGACAAGGCTGAAGAGTTTCAAGCACATGTGAAGTGTGGGGCTACCTGGTGGCTCCCCTTACCCAAAGCTTCCCTAAACTGTAAACCCTAAGGGCTTGAGATTTAGGCTTAGCCCTATATTTTAGGCTCCGCTTGGGAGACACAGAAATATATTTGGGAACTGGTCACCTAGAAATGCCTCAGTTGTTCTTCAGCGACTTCTTACCACCTGATACTGTGCTAGCGACCAACACCTGGACCTCAACGTATGTGAGCCATAGTCTAAACTCCTAGTATCCCCCTTAGTATCCCCAATAATACTCCCCTATAAGATCCCCTTTAGAACCCCCTTTAGGAAGATTCAACTATAGCTCATGTAGAATAATGACCTTTCTTGCGATTTGTTGGGCTTCGAGACCATGATTTTACACCCCTTTGAGGTCCAGGTACTCAAATCCCTAAGCCCTAAGCTTGAAAGGGTTTAGGGTTTAGGGCTTTAACCCTGAACCCAAAACCCTAGACTCAACAGCTTCAAAAGCAGAACTCAATTTGGTAACTTCGAGCCGTAAACTCCAAACCCTATGGTCCCCAGGACCGACATGTGTACTCCAGTACAGAGCCCGAAACCCAAATAGGGTCTATAGCTTAGGGCTTAGGGTTATGGCTTAAGGTTCTACAAATCCTGCATGACTTTAGTATACGATAATACCATTGATTCCCAAGTTTAGGGTACTTGGGGGTCATGGGTGACTTTTAGCATGCACAAGACTACCCTTTTTTTCCTGGTGGTTAGTATGGAATAAGGGAGTATATTATATGGGGAGTATATAGGGACGATATTCCCTTCTTCCCTAATAACCACCAGTAAGCTTAAGCGAGGTTATAGAGCCTCTAGTGATGGGTACTGAGGCCTGAAGAGAGGATACTTGGAGGGTCTAGGTCTTCATCATGCGCAAAGATGCTGTTTCGGCGCTTGGGCAGTCAACGAACTACCCTAGCCCCAAGTACTTCTTTACCCTGTGCTACTTGGGGCCTTAGGGAAAGACATCTGCCCCAATTCTTTGCTTTGTCGCATGTGATCTTGGGGACAAGGCTGCACGCACTTGTCTTTGCTTCCGGCTAACTTCTAACCTGCTTCACACGGTTTGGGTTTAGGATTTAGGGTCTAGGGGTTTAAGGTTTAAAGGTTTGGGAACCATAAACACTGAACTCCCCTCATTTTGTGTAGGGATCTAAACTGAAAAATGATACCTACTGTTGATGCTACATATGCTGCATGACCTTAGTATACTAAAACAGCATGATTCCAGAGGTAGAATGCAGCATTTAGGGTCATGCAGGATTCTTGTACCCACCCTGAGATCTAAAACCTAAACCCTAAGCCCCCAACCCCTAACCCCCACACCCTAAACCCTAAATCCTAAACCCCTAAGCCACGTACTTTGGGCGAGGTCGACCCCTTCTGCTCGATAACTCTGAGTGCTCCGCAGCTAATCCGCCACTGCCCAGCACGCCCAGGTTCCTGGTTTGAGAGCTTGGGGTTTGGGGTTTAGGGTTCGGGGTTTCGGGTTTACGGCATAGGGTTTACGGTATAAGGTGTAGGGCTTAGGGAAAAGGTCTAAGGGGGGGTTTAGGGCCTAGAGTTTATAGTCAAGCTCCAGGCTGAAGTCCTATAAAAGGGTAGGGTATAGCGGTTACGAAGGGGCATAGTGGATCTTAGCTAGGTGCTCAAGACAATAGAAAACTGGAGAAGCAATTCCACATGCAAACTTATGTAGTGGGGTTGATTGAGGAGTAAACTTAGGGTTCTGGACCACAGTGTCCCATTGCTATCAGGACCATGAGGAGATAATTGTGGTAAGTATGCAAGCTTCTACAGTCTGCAGTATTGCGTTCAGGTAGATGGTAGCGTCGCTAAATAGGAGGACCCAAGCATAGACCCCAACATACTCTAGTCATTATTATGGGGACCCCCCAAAAAATACCCTCATTCTTGGGAAGCCCTAAACCCACTAAACCCTACAGAATCCCTCTGTATGTATATATATATACATGTATATATAATCCCCCTTTGGGGTTCAGAGACTGGGGCTAGGTTTGAGGGTTAGGAATTTAGGGTTTAAGGGTTTAGGTTCAGGGGTTAAGGGCTTAAAACCCCGGGTTCAGGGCTTGCAGTTTTGCCATGGGTACTGTTTGTGCTTTTGTGAGACTAGAAAAGAGCAGTTTTGGACACTGGCGGCGCGATATGGGAGCTTCCCATAAAGGGGTATATGGGAGTTATATGGGTGGTTTGGTACTTCAATTCTTCGATCTGCGTACCACTCAAGTACTCCGCAAGGAAAGCTAAGCAAACTCGATTCGTGTACGTAACCTTTTGCAAACCCCAAAGGGTAATCGAAGTTGATGCTGTCAACGGAGAGCTTCACGAGGCTGATCTCTTCAATCAAGCTTGCATCAAGATGATGCCTTTGGCAAAATTCATGGAAGAGAGTGGTCAGGGCCTGGAACGCAAGATCTCTCGATTCATAGGGCAAAAATGCAGGGTGGTATTCCACGACATCTGCCAAAATCCTTGCGCTGGCATCTTTCGCGGATCCTAACCAGAGACACTGAAGTACGTATGCGCTCTCCACCAGGACCTTCCTTGTACCCTTACTTGGGGATATATGGTCCCTAATAGTGGGTACTTAGGCCCTAATAGAGGGTAGGAGTAGGGTCTAGGCATGTCTGGGTGGAATCCAGGGATGCCCCTAAACCCTAAACCCCTAAACCCCTAAACCCCTAATCCCCTAAACTCTAAACCCCATAAACCCCTAAACCCTAACCCCTAAACCCCTAAAAGGCAGAGCTGCTTCCAAAATGTTCCCCCACAGCGGCAGGCTCGTAAAAGGACCCTGTGGAAATTGGGTCCCTTTTTGGGTACCCTAAATGTTAAGTGCCTAAGCATAATAGGGATCCATCAAAATGATTGTGACAACCACCCATATAGAGGTTACATTGGGTTTGGGGTTTCGGGCTTCCCAAAGTTAGGGGCACCTTTGGGGTCCTTATCAGGATTAAAATATTCTGGGGTCTCCCTGTTTAGGGAAACGACCATATAAGCGCCAAAACAGATAGGTATACTTGTGTGGGGCCTTCAGGGTTAGGGGGCGTTAAGACCCTGAAGCCTACACCATGGGCCCTGAACCCGATTTTTGGGACGCGCGAATCCAAACCCTCAGCCGAAACCATCAAAACCTAAACAGCAAACCACCTCTAAATCCTTGGTAGTACCTAGTCCTCCATACCTTACCCCCTTTTTTGAGGGTACCTAACTTTGTATCAAGAAGATACCAGGCATAAAGTTGGGTGTACTAGAAAAAATTATAGGGTTTGGGTGTACCAAAAAACTGGTAGAAGCCTCTAAAGGACAGTTTATGGTTTCAAGTTTAAGGGTTTAGGGTTAGGGTTTAAGGCTTTAGGGTTTATTGGTTTCGGGCTTAAGGGAATTACACCTCAGGCGCTCAGAAACTCCTGGGACCCTCTTTCCTAGCCCATAGTCACATGTACCCCAAGCCCTTATCCACCCAAACTGGGTCCGTATCAACTGCGAATTTGGCACGAACCCAGTTGACATCCACAACTCACGAAAAGCAAAGAAGACTTACCCTAAGGGCCCAAGGACTCAAATAATAGGGTTTTAGGGCCCAAATACTATGAACATTACAGTATTTGGGCCCTGAAGCCCATTACTTGGGTCCTTGGACCCTGAGGGTTAGTCACAGAAATAATCCCCCGCTAAACCCCGAAGCCTAACCATAATCCTCGTCAAGTTCAGAACCTCAAGTAGCTCGAAAATCTGAAGACCCCGGACCCCGGAACCTTATATGGGGTTTCCCAAAGTTAGGGACACCCCTATAAAAGGGGTTATAGGGGTTCTTTGGGGAGTAAATAGGGTTTAGGGTACCTTTTTGGGGGGCCCCTATAAGAAGGATTATAGTATATCAGGGTCTATAGTGGGGTCCCCCTTTTTTTGCGCAACTACTACCCCAAACCCTAAACCCTAAACCCTAAACCTCTATCCCCTCAAAAGTGCTGTTGAGACTCTTCCATCGCCCGGTATCTGACTTTGGGCAGAACTGATCCGGAAAGTCTTCTGGCCTGCCACAGTTGGAGAATTTAGGGTTTAGGGTTTAGGGTAATCAGGTCCAAAAAAAACAATTTTCAATATGAAGACCAAATAAGACCAAATAAGGAAAGCCGAAAAGTTTGAAGTTCTTCCATTGATTGGCTAAATGAGTAAATCACTGTTCCTGAGATGCAGGACGTGTCTGTAGGCGGCCCTTATTATGATAGGAACCCCACTACAGGGACCCATGTTATAGTGGATTTAAAGAAATCCCCGTGCTCCCTATAAGGCTCCTGGTCATGCGAAATCCACGTATTACTCGATTCCAAAAGAGACTGACCCAGCACTGAATCGCAGGGCCCGTATAACACAATGTTCCTGAATTCTGCAAAGCCTTCGTTCTAAGTCGATCCTCTGACTGAGCAAGACGAAAAGCAAGAACACGCCTTGCTTTGAACGGCTGTGCAATTACCCAATCGCGTCTCTTGCAGTCTACAACGCACTTGCGAAGCTGAGCACGAGTCAGCCAACAATTCAGCTTTACCAAACCCTAGAGCTCCAGTTACCTAAATAATGGGAACTGGGTTCTATATACCCTATAGTTACATAGCCCAGTAACGTACTATTTAGGTAACTGGAGCCCTAGGGAAAGTCAATCTTGGAATTGGAGATGAGCTTTATAGCACCTCCAAAGACCAACTCCATAGGGTTTACAGGGTTTAGGGTTTTTAGGGTTTAGGGTTTTTAGGGTTTAGGGTTTTTAGGGTTTAGGGTGTTTGGGGTTTAGGGTTTTTAGGGTTTAGGGTTGAGCTTCCCAAGGCAATGAAAGCTCTGTGCGTCTTGCATCCTGCCATACCAGGTCCATGATGTTGGGAGCAGGCGCCCCAAAGTAGGTATAACAGACAGTAGTCCAAAACTAAAATCTCTAAATATTATCCCAAACCCTAAATATAGCCCCTAAACTCTGATTAAATATAGGCCAAAACCCCTAAATATATCCCAAAAGTAGATTATCTTACATACTCTAAGGGGCCAACCCCCCCTAAATTATATAAGCTTGTATCATTGTTTACATACTTTTGGTTCAGGCAATTCTGATGGAGGATGGTCGCATACAGAAGCCGAGCCTGAATCTGAACCAGACCACTACGGGTTTAGGGTCAATCACCCCATCATGTCCATGAACCTAGTGCAAATTCCTTGCCCAAGTTTTTTCACGTATGTCGCATTGGGGAAAATATACCTAAACACTAAACTACCCTAAACGTTTCAGCGTGTGGGAAGTGGGGTTTTGAGTATAAGGCTTCAAACATGTTGAATCCCCAAACCCCTATTTCCTAAACCCTAAACCATTGAACCGAAGTGTTGGACTTAGTGTTTACGGTTTACAGAATTCTCAGGCCTAGGTTGTTGAGGCTCTTGCAGCTTGAGATCTTCGACTTCTAGGTGTTACGGTTTAGGTTTCACCTAAACAGTCCCAATGGTTTAGGAGTTCAGGGTTTTAGGGTTTAGGGACTATTTTGGTAGTCCTGAGAACAGCCTTGAACAGCCCTAACCAGAAACCGTACCAAATCCCACAAAGAAACTACATTAGAGGGCCCAGGTGGGCTATAGCCTACCAGGTGAGCTATAGCCTACACTCCTAGTACGTAGCCCCGTAGTAAGCCCTACATAATCGCCTACATAGCCCCCTTCAAGGAGTTTAGACCCTAAACCCTAAACCCTGAACCCTAAACCCGAAACCCTAAACCCTAAAACCCTAAACGAAGTGAATGCGGTTGTTGATGAACAGAAATGTATGACGCTATTCGGAGGGTCAGCGGGAGATAGTGAGTGTACTTGGACCCCATGAAAGCC
Source organism: Symbiodinium pilosum (assembly GCA_905231905.1). Lineage (NCBI taxonomy): Eukaryota > Dinophyceae > Suessiales > Symbiodiniaceae > Symbiodinium > Symbiodinium pilosum. The sequence continues at coordinate 148,075 of CAJNIZ010035558.1, forward strand.
ATCGGATAAACCTAGTCATCCCCACTTTTAGCCTACTCACTACATCCCCCTGTGCTGCCAAAGGTTTACTAGGTGGGTCGTGCAGGATGTTGTCCATCCACATTACGCATGAAACGCTACTGCAGTCTACACTTGCAACGATAAAGGAGCCTCTCTTAACCTCTTAATCTTGACATGAAAACGAAATACAGATGGAAATTTCCCAACATTAGAAGTATATTTTTGGTGGTCTCCATAACATGGACTGTAGTATGTTGGGGTGTGCATTGGGAAGGATGATGAGATGACAACATTGGTAATCATGCAGGCATGTACATTCAACCCCCCGTTGATCTCAGCGTCCTTTTCGTTTTAATTGTTTTTGTTTCAAGTTCGAGTCTCCATTGTTGGTAACGACTCCGTCTACCTACAGATGTGGGCTTCGTAGGACTTGAGGTCGCGCTGCAGACACTTTTTGTTTAGGAGTCTGGCCTCTATCCCATTCGAACAGCACTGTCAAGAACGGGCTAAGGGTTTATGTCTTTGGCACGCTTAATTTTTTTCGGTAGCTGGAGCAGCCCTTATTACAGCACTGACATATCATCCTCTAAGCACTTCGTTTGAAATGGCATCCCCGAAGCTGGCCTATCTTGCGCCATCACTGTTGCCGCCAGAAAGGGATCAAGCTCGCAAATGTGCGGGAAAGGGCCCTTGCTTTTGCTGAACAATCAGTCTGAAAGAGGCTCTTGAAAATTGGTTCGGGCAGGATAACTCATGCTTCACCAGAAACCCTCAAGCGATGACCCAATTATAGACGCCTGCATCAGTATCAACATCCTTGTGAGGTCTGTTTTAGGCACCCTATAGTAGAAGTATACAAGAAATCTAGACAATCCCGGTAAGTCTTCCAGGACCTCCTTGTAGCTTTTAAATAGAGGTATATGGCCTCTATTTAGGGTCTACACAGGGTACATGGAGGGTTCAGGTTCAGGCCGCTACTGTATGTGCTGAGCCGTGGACTCTACTACCGAAATGAGCAACCTTTCCCTGCGAGCGATCTGCTCGGCCCAAGACTTTTCTCCCCGGTCTTGAGCCAGCACCTGCAACATGTATCCTTATGTATCCCCTACATAACCCCCATATACGCACATATAACGCGTATGTCATCCATATATAACCCCAACATATCCCCATAAAACTCCTGCATAATCCCGGCTTGTACAAAGAGTAGGAATACCCGAGGTCTCGAGCACGGGTCTTGCGGTGTGGGGTTACTTGGAGGTCCATTGTACTTATAATCTACTTAGTAACTGTAGTTATAACCTAAATATAAGTCCCAAAATTACAGTTACCCTAGATATAATTGGGTTATAACTACAGTTACTAAGTAGGTTATAAGTACAATGGACCTCCAAGTAGGTGTTTGGGGTTGAGGGTTGAGGGTTTAGGCAACCTACGCCTCGTTGAGATTATGCTGACTCAAGGCGGTTTAGGGTTTAGGGTAAGAAAGCATGTGCCATCCCCAAAACCAAGACTACAATTGCTACTATTACCTGCCAAACTCCAAGCGTTCATTTTACGGCGTACGTGGACCTTTGGAGTAGGGATATATGGTAGCTTCCAGAAATAGGAGGACCCCAATAACCTTTTTTCAGGGTTCAGCTTCTGGGTGTTCGTGTTGAAAAGCGTTAATTATGCAGAATGAACGTTAGCATCTTAATAGTAATATAGTGATATAAAAAGTAAAAGTAATAGTGATATAGCAATATAGTAATACAGTAAGTAGAAATAGAATAGTATAGTAATGTAGTACTAAAATATGCCTGCAGCTATACTCATTGCTGCTAAGCTGTGGCGGAGTGGAAGGATGAATTCAAGGAGCCTTACTTGGAGTGTGAGGGGGACTTAGTAAGTCGGTTAGTGGGGAAAACAAGGGTTACTATATGGGTTATAGGGGTTATTACCCCTACTTACTAAGTCCCCCTGACCCTCCAAGTAGAGGCAGCTTGTACATACGAACATATTGTAATCCTTACTGTGGGACTCCAAAACAAGAAAACAAGGACCCCTGATTTTCGGAATTCCGCATATACGGATCCTTGTAGATATGGAGATCCACTGCTGCCTTCTCCCTTACTCACCAACAAGACTGGCCTTCATTATGGGGTGAAGGCTTGTGTTTCTAGCCCTTGGAGTTAGTGCGTGAGTTGCATCCTCTTTCACACAGCTTAGGGTTGTGAGCTAGAGTTTGGAAGCATGTTCTACTGCAGTTATAAAGAGACTCTTAGAAGGATATTCGTGATAAATCAAGCTTTGATTTGTCCTTTTGTTTCTTGCCACTAGGGTAGTCGGTGTTGAGGCTGTGTGCAGGAATGGTTTAGAGTTTGCACAAGGACTGGGAGGTCAGAAGACATCCTAAACCCTCAGCCCTAGACCGCGCCGTTTCAAGACAGGCTCCCTGCACCAAAGCCCTAAACCCTAACTCCCTATGCATACAGCCTTCATTCATGGGGCTTGGTTGAAATTAGGGCTTAGGGCTTCAGAATCAAAAGCCCTGCGCATGACTCTAAACCCCGTAACCTAGAGCGAGCCTAAATCCCATCAAGCCTAACCCAGACCCCTGATTAATAAACCTCCTCCCCTTAAGCGGGATTGTAATAGAGATGCTAATATTTACGCCCCTTAAAAAAGGGGTTTATTGATCATGGACCTACATTGAGCATTAACCCATCAAACCACCCCTAGCATCCTTGGCCTTGGATTTCACACCCTAGGGCTCTTTCTCTGGCGCGTGAACCCATGTGTCAGTACGACACTCTGGTCGCCAACGAGTCCCGGAGATTTCTTGCGGCTGAGGAATCTTATCCGACAAGGAAAAGGAGCCCGGGGACTAGAGTGGGTACAACTTCCTGGTTGGAAGTACATAATCCCGACACAACCCCCATTATACGATATTCTCTTATTCCCTACCCCAAGCCCTAAACCCTGACCCTATCATATAGTCCCTTATTCCTTACGAAGAACCAATAAAATAACCTAGTACTACTGCTACGAAACACTGGCATTTCCCATACTTGAATACTTCAGAGGGACTATACCCAAACCCCTACAATCTTACCCCTTCTGGAGGATACCCAACTTTATGTCTAGTATCTTCTATATGCAAAATTGGGTAGCTTGCAAAAGGGGTAGGGTAGGGAGGTCTAGGTAGGGTAGTAGATTGGGTTTCTTGGCTTACCCGGCTTGAAAAAGCACAGCTGCCATGTCATTGGCAATTTGATTCTCCACTACTTGGTTATAACTTGGGAGTCCTTAAAGCGCAAGAGTCCAAGGTTAGAAGTATGGGCCCCTGGTATGGACCATTAAGCCTTTTAGGGGATTCTAGGGACCCTTCAGGGTACATACATATAGAGTACATAGTGAGTATATAAGGACCCCTAGGTTCAGGGCCCATACTAGGGGCTTGTGCTTTCAATCTTAAAGCCTAAACCCATGAACCCCTAAACCCTAAACCCCTAAACCCCTAAACCCCTACACTCCTAAACCCCCTAAACCCCCTAGACCCCCTAAACCCTAAACCCTAAACCCCTAAACCCCCTAAACCCCTAATCCCTAAACCCCAGGGTTGAGGGATCTCCAGCTGGTCCTAAACCCCCAAATCGGAGCGTCTCGGCTCTGCGATTGTCACAACAAGGTAGCCTTTAGGGTTTACGGGCATAGGGTTTAAGGTTTAGGGGTTTATATAGGGGTTATATGCGGGCTATATCATTATATAAAGATAATGATAATGGAGAAGAACATGGAAACTACTGTTCAGGGTTTAGGGATTGTAGGGTGATACGTTGAAGGCTTCCGCCCTATATTATCTTTGACTAGTTTCCCTCACACACCAATAGGGGAAGTCATAAACATAAAGTAAACCCTATAACCCTCAACCCTGGTTTGGGGTTAGGTTTTGGGGTTTGGGGTTTAAGCCAGACTCCCGATTCATAACCCCCCTGCCCGTAATAGGGCTTATAATAGGGATCCTAATATATTAAGGCACTTGAGAGGAGGGACCCTGAAGCCTAAACCCTAAATCCTAAGCCCGCAAATGGAGGTCGGTTTTTAATCATGCATCTACATTCGAAGTTTATGGGCTTAGTTTTTAGGATTGATGGTAGGGCGGCTAAGCCCGATTAAGGGTTTAGGGTATAGGCGGTATAGGGTATAGATATTTATAGCCTGATTCAGGGCACTCGTAAGATTCTGTGTTTCTACTCATAAACCTTCAACTAGGAGTTCCACTTGATTTCTCCGGATTGAGATCTCTAAACCCTAATTACGCCCTAAACCTTAAACTCTCTTCCCCAATAACCAGGGCCAAAAAGTTCAAACTTTAACACAAAGACCAAATGAGGAAGGCCTAAAAGCTTCAAGTTCTTCCATTGGCTACATGAGTAAACCGCGTTTATTAGGGTCGTAGGGTTCAGCCGCTAAGGGCTGGAGATTCCGGCTTATAAAGGTTCAGATATATGGTCCGCGGTGTAAGGTTTGGGCTTGGAGGTCCAAGGGGTAGAGTGAAGGGGTTGGAGTTTAGGCTCACAGGGTTTATTACCATGACTTAGGGTTTGGGGGGGCCATTTTGGTTTTGAAGCTTTGAAGTTTTTGAAATTCATGAAATTTGTGTACCCCAAGTAATGGTAAGTCTATATGGGCTTGAGGGTTTAGGGGTCAGGGTTTAGGGTTACACTTTAGGGTGTACTTGGAGGGCCAGGAAGACTTAGTAAGTAGGTTAAGAATCCCTATAGCCCATATAAAAACACCTAGTTATCCCCTAAACCCTAAACCCTAAACCCTAAAATTTATAACCCCCTTACTAAGTCCCCCTAACCCTCCACGTAGGTATAGAGTTTCTCTCTTCCCCAATAACCAGGGCCAAACAAGTTCAAACTTTACTATAAAGACCAAATAAGGAAGGCCGGGTTTAGGGTTTAGGGGTTTAGGGTTTAGGGTGGAAGGCCTAATAGTTTCAAGTTCTTCCATTGGCTAGATGAGGTTTAGGGTTTCCGGGTCTCGTTTTCTCGGATGGGGCTGAAAGACCGGCAAAGCAGCCCGACAGTGAAACGATAATATTCCCAGAGGGCCCACTTACGGAATCCACTCTACAACCCTAAACCCTAAACCCTATACCCTAAGAATCAAAATCGCCCAAAAGCCTTATTATAGTATGGTCTTTGGGTCCAGGAAGTTCAAATATGAATCCTTAGATGCTTAGGGTTAGGGTTTGGGTTGCGTTTTCCCTAAACCCTGCCTGGATCTTAAGGGAGCCACCTGTTCAGGATTTTCCATTCAGGATTTACCCTAGGCATCTAAGGATTCATATGTGAAGGAATTTGGGCCCAAAGACCATACTATATGAGGCTTTTAGGTGATTTTGATGCTTAGGGCAAGGGTACTGGTGATGCACAAAGTCCTGAATGACCCCACATACCTCAAACCGAGGGATTCTGATGCTATAGTCTAGAGTCATTCAGAATTTTGCCCATCAACCGACCCTAAAACCCTACACACTAAAATCCTAAAACCTAAACCCTAAAACCCCAAACCCTGAAACCCTAAACCGTGAAAACCCAAAACCCTCCTAGATCTTGTGGGTGTAGGGGTTTGGGCTCTCCAGGCTTCCAATCGCACAAAAACAGGCCCCCTGCGCTAGTCTCAACTGAGGCCCTAAAATTCCCAACAGGCGCAATAATTTGATGAACGTCCCACTATGGGCTATTAGACCCTAAGATTCCCTATTAGGACCCTATTAAGGGTAGATTAAGGTACCCTTGACGTCTAATAGCCCATGGTGGTCATGCAGTTCCAGCCACACGAACAACATAATAGTCATGGCCCAAACCGTCAGAATACATCCCAATTGTCTGAAAAGTGGAGCGCAGCAAGACCAAAGACAACACATATAACCTGTGAAGGAAGACGATTAATGACTACGTATTGTATTCCCTACATACCGCATGCTGGCCAAATTGATGCAACTCCTTATCCTGAACCAAAGCCATTAGGCCATTGAGGGCAATTATCTATCCAAAACCATGGTTTCGGGTCATGTCGGGAACGGTACCTCTATTTTGCCCAGCTTACCCCTAAATTCTAAAGTCAACACCCTAAATCCTGAAGCTTAAATCTTAATGCTGATTCTTAACCCTAAAGCCTAAATCCGTAAATCCCAAACCCTAAACCCAGAACCCTAAAACCCTAAACTCTAAATAGTAGTTTTCCAGTTTCTTTTCCATTATCCCAATATAACCCCGATATGACCCCAGAACCCTAGAACCCTAAACCCAAAGCTGTGAACCAGAACTTGCAGGAGCGCCAGAGGCCGGTGCGACTAGGACTCGACATATGCATTTCCGGCAGACACGGAAATCTGAATAAGTTTTAGGGTTTTGGGTTTAGGGTTTGGGGTCTGGGGTTCAGGGTTTAGGGCTTAGGGTTTTGGATCTAAGGCTTCTAGTTTCGGATTGCGGTTGAGGGCTTAGGGTTTCAGATTGAGACTAGGAGAAATCGTCAGGATTCGACATAACCCCCATACCACCGCGTAGGTTCCCACATAGCCTCAGGGTTTAGGGTCCTTCTTACTTGGCCTTACTTCGGCCTATCTATCCCTAAATTATCGCAATTAAGGGTTGAGGCTGCAATATATAACCCTAGAAGCCCAGTTACCTATATATTGGGTTCCTGTCCTTAAGTCCCTATATAATTTTATACTATCTGTCACCCAAGGACCTACTATATGGGTACCCGGGCTTCTAGGGTAACTCCAAAAGCCACGGGTTTGGACCAGGTTCAGATAATGGAAAAGAAAATGGAAAACTACTATTTAGGGTTTAGGGTTTTAGTTCTGGGTTTAGGGCCAATCTTAGTATGCTGCTTGCATTCTCACTCCCCCATCCCCCCCTGTATGCCCTAAACCCTAATTAATCCGCGCCTGCCAGGATCAGTCAGAGTTTCTGGGCTGTACCCGAAATATAGCCCTCATAGGAACCTATGTATTCCCCTACCGTTCCTTAAACGGGTCCCCAAACCCAGGGGTACCATCCTAGGAGTACAACCTTGAAACCCCTAGACCCTAAACCCTAAACGCTGAACCCTAAACCCTAAACCCGAGCCCTGATCCCTAAAAGCGTGTCAGAGCTCCAGGATGTTTGTTCCTCCTTGGAAGACTGGGCCGGAGGAAGACGCCGAGGCCTTCGCTGACATTTAGTGGCGAGGCTCCCAAGAGAGCTCCCTTTTAAAGAGGCTGGAGGGCTTAGGGCTTAGGGGAGAAGCGAGCTCCCTTAAAAGAGGCTAGAAGGATACATAATGACAAATATGAGCTGTAGTCTAAAGTCCTCAAGGGAAGCATATAGAGGACAACATAGGGGAGGACTATAAAGGTTATTGAAGGGTATACTAGGAGTTTAGACCTTAATGCTCATTTAGGGATGTCTAGGGAGATGTATAAAGATGTAGAGCAGATAGAAGGACAAATCCGTTGGGTTTTCGGAGGGCCCAGGGGGATGCGCTGGAACTGTAAGGACTACAAAGGGACCCTGCCCAAAGGGTCCATGTAG